>CAUYPK010087904.1:0-28760 GCA_963574355.1 Loris lydekkerianus | reverse complement strand
ATTATAACAAAGATATTTGTACCAGAATGTTTATTGCAGCCCAATTCATAATTGCTAAGTCATGGAAAAAGCCCAAGTGCCCATTGATCCATGAATGGATTAATAAATTGTGGTATATGTACACCATGGAATATTATGCAGGCTTAAAGAAAGATGGAGACTTTACCTCTTTCATGTTTACATGGATGGAGGTGGAACATATTCTTCTTAGTAAAGTATCTCAAGAATGGAAGAAAAAGTATCCAATGTACTCAGCCTTACTATGAAACTAATTTATGGCTTTCATATGAAAGTTATAACCCAGTTATAACCTAAGAATAAGGGGAAGGGGGAAAGTGAGAGGTGGGGAGGGGGGAGGATGGGCAGAGGCAGGGTGACTGGTGGGAGTACACCTATGGTGCATTTTACAAGGGTACATGTGAAACATACTGGATGTAGGGTGTAAATGTCTCAACACAATAACTAAGAAAATGCCAGGAAGGCTATGTTAACCAGTATGATTATGGTTAACAAAATATGTCAAATGGTCTATAAAATATGTCAAATGGTCTAAAATATGTCAAATGGTCTATGATGCCCCATGATCACATTAATGTACACAGCTATGATTTAATAATAATAAATAAATTTTAAAAATACCTACACTTGCAAATGCTGTTGATATGTATTATTTAAGATTTTACTTGACCATAGTTTCCCCCAGATTTTCTGTTCATTGAAGTCAAAGCCTATATTCTAGTTATCTTGTTATTGTTGGGTAGTGCTATGTTTTGTACTCACTGTTCTCCTAAATGGGTACTAAATTCAACAATAATACTAAAACTAATGTATTTTTATAATTAACAATTATGCTATAGCATAGTGTTTATAGAAATTTCAGCATCTGAAAATCAGATATTTGGGGGACAGATAAATTTTTTGTTCCAACAAGAATTTAATATATCTTATCAAAATATAATATCGCAGAGTAATTTAAATTCTAGCTAAGAAAAAATCAGGGAAAGTATTGATTAATAAAGCTAAGAAAAGAGTAGTTCCTTACAGAAAATCCTCCGTAAAATTTTTTTAAATCAAGTATACTGTACATTATAGCAATATATATCCATTTGAGTAGATTCTACATGTAACCAAGCAACTGTGGCAGTGTCTGGCTGGAGTGAGACTCCACCTATTCCGATAATAACCCTTTGGCTTAAATCGCACTACATATCTTTCCTTGACAACCAAATTAAGTTAGAGGGGAAAGAGAACAGTAATAGTTACTTTGTGCTATGATAGCACTTGGACACAGCTTCATAAATTAATTCCAGACATTTAGGACACCCAAATTTTCAGTGTTTTTTCCTCAGTGCTAGTATCAGTAATAGTAATAGCAGCACAGTTAACCCCAAAGATGCCAAGCCAAATTATTAACACAAACAAAAAATAAAATATCCAAATATATAGTAAAGAGCTAAGACAGTCATGCAAAAAAGCAGAGATGAAAATGTTGTTAATTACCCACAAATATGTATTACTAACGGCAAACATTCCATAGCATAATGTACGCGTAGAGTATTATCTGGTGGGTTTTCAAGCAGGAAAGAGGACATTTATGTTGCATGTTTTCATCTTAATAGTCTTTGGATGAGGATTAAACTTTGGATGCAGCTATGAACTCAGTGACTCAGTATTTCCAGTTATTTGGTCTCAGACAAGCAGGTATTGCAAAATATGGTAAGCTACACTGTAAGACATAAACATGATGTGATGGACAGGTGGATGAATATTTAGTTGGCTAGAAAAACACTATTTCTTGACTACTTGCTATGCACCAGACATTGCACCTGGTGTTATGCACAATAGAACTACTTTCCCCATTTTTAAAATGTTCGAACAGTGATGTTTATTATTGTTCCAAGGTCAAATGTGGGCCGACTAGTAATCTAACCTGGGCTTGTCTGTCTCTAAATCATGTGCTTTGAAAAATGACTACATCATGCTCTGTTGTATAATAGTAACAATTAGAAAGGAAATGTTTACTGAATGCCAATGCGTCTACTCTTTGATTATATGTTGTGTGTTTCAAATATGTGATGTCATTTGAACTAGGTATTGTTTTATATACGTGTAATAGGCTCAGAAAAGTCAAGTATTAAATAGTCGTATGACTGCCAAATCCTTGGGGTCCTTTATTGACCTTCCAAATTCAATCTTGTGAAAAATAATGTCTTTACTATTAAGAATTGTAATAATCAATGCAAGGAAAAATATCATTTTTTCCTTTTTAACTTTTGGATGAGCCAACTGAATCATGAGGAATTCAGTGACTTGAAAGTCTCTGCTGCCAGTCACTGATAAAGTCAAAATTACAGCTCCTGGGTCTGAGGCTTCTTGTCTCTCTGGAATGCTCCTCACCCCAAAAGGCTGTAGCCTTGACGTTCTATGCCTTCAAGCTTCTGTGATTCTTTCTTCCTGGTGGTCTCCTAGGAGAACAGAGGTTGCTGCTCAGTGGAAATAGTGCCTCTCTTTAAAAATATGATAAGGCCATGATGGGTCTGTTGGCAGGTTGTGTTTTTCCTCTGAGGGCTATGTGTGTGCACATGCATGTGTGTATAATATGCTGCTCAACTGCAATTGAAAAAATAAGCTGTTTGTCAGCTTGTAACTTAAAGCACTCTACAAAGATGTGGAAATAACAAAAATTCAAGAAAAAGGATTTATAAGCAGAATTTAGTCTGCATATACATGTGAGGCCCAAAGAAGAAAACAGAAGTGTTTTGCAAAGCAGGATCTAGAGAAAATTGAGCTTTCTCTGAACACCTACATATACACCAAGGCCTGCCTCCTGACCAGCCTGGGCAGAGGATAATGGTAATGACCTTGGGTGACCTTGCTGGTACAGGAGCAGGACGAGGCTGCTCCCTTCTACTGAACCCTGTGAAGACCAAGATGGACCAAGAGAATGAAACAGCTGGGAACTTTAACATCATTCCTGTTCCTATGTGGTTTGGTGAAATTAGCACACACACAAACGGGTAATCTGAACTACTTACCTTTTCTGATCAGTAAAATGATGATTGAAAAGATAAAAGCAATGATGATGTCAATCTTTATAGGGCTGCTGGAAAGATTATACAAAGCACTTAGCTCAGTATTCATGCATTCCTCCCTCCCCCACTCACTCACTTTCCCAGGGAGTGCTCAGCCCTCCTTCCTTAATCTCAAACTGATGCTTGTCCCAATGCTTCAAATGCTCCAAAATCCCTGTCTCTATTTTGATGAGGATTTAAAATACATTTTGGTGGTTTAAAGAAATTACCGTTTCATGTCCTCTACTGTGAGAATGATGACTTGGATGTGTCTCTCAACTCCGCGCAGAGGGTATACAGCTGAATTGGAGGGTTTCAGAGGTTAGTTACCTCTCTGTGAGAGTCACAGACCCTGAAGGAAACATGCAAGGTGAGGAAACAGCTCGCACTGACTGGGTGCTGCTCTCTGAAAAGTCTTCTTCTCCTGTGACAGGTCTGCTCCCCAGCCCCCAACAAGCACCCAGGTCTGCGGCTATGTAAGAGCTGAGCTGGGGTGTTAGAGCCAGACTGTGTTTCCCAGATTAGAGTTTGACTGTCATTTGCTTCTTAGAATGCCTGAAATGGCACCAAAGGACACTCTGCCCCTGTTCTACACCTTACCATCTGCACACAGGCTCCCTCCCTCCTGAATGCCTTGAATGTGTGCCGCACTGCCCCAGCCACACCCCGCGGCTGCACAGCCCCACCACTTGGGCTAAGTCCTCTTCAGCCTTCAGATTTTAGCCAGTTGCGTAGGGAAGTTGGGTCAACTTTGTTATATGTCCTCAAAAAACAGTCCTTATTCCAGCATTTGTCTCAGGTTGCAAGTGTGTGTGTGTGTGTGTGTGTGTGTGTGTGTGTGTGTGCTGTTTGAGGTATATTCGTCCCCTCTACACACCATAAACCATAGGACTATGAAGACCACGTCTGTTTTCTTCCCCACTGTGTCACTCACTCTGAGTGCTGTGTCTGCCACATGGGAAGCACATGTATATTTGCTAAGTGAATAAGGTTCAGTAATGACCCATTGGAAAGGATTATTCCCGTAAGTGTTCCCAAGCCTCATCACTTCGGATGATGCTGGCTATGTCCCCATAGCAGGAATATTCACTGGGAGAGTGAGTACAACAGCTGGTGTCTTGGGAAAATCAAGGCTGCCGAATGCAATTATAGTCCAGCTTTTTTTTTTTTAATTATTAACCCGTTGCACATGATATGTGTGGTGCCAGCAGTGACACTCAGCAACCTGAGTAGTTCTCTCTGTCCCATGCCGGTGCAGCCTGCTCTTCTGAACAAAAACAGCACTAGACTCAGGGAAAGGTCAGGTGTCAGCCTCTATAAGTTTTCTACTGTGCAAAGCAGGTCACCTGGGCTGTTTCCCTGAAGGGAAGGACTGCCATTCCTGCTTATTCCACATTCCCTAATGCAGTCCTGTCAGTCCAGGACATATAGCAAGTATCTTATCAACCAGCTTTTAATGCTTGTCAAATACATTGCACGTATGAAAAGAGGGACCCTGCAACATACAAGCAGCCACAGACAGAGAAGCAGAGCCCATGTTGACTTATGAGGACATGTCTTCTCTTCACGTGATTTAGAAGAGAGGGTGACAACTGGGGTAAAATTCAAAAAAAAAAAATTCTTTTAAGTGTTTTCTTAGAACTACACTGAAAAAAAAAAAGTGTTGAAGACAAACGCAATTAAGAGTGTGTATTAATCATTTTGATACTTCTTGGCCAAGTGTGAAAAGATAACTCAGCTTTAATGAGGGCACTTGTTCTGCGGCACTCTCAAATATTCCCTAAGGAAACTCTTTGACCTCAACACAGGCAAGCCCTCTAGATTTTGGGTGTTTACTATGGAAAACCCCAAACTAGTACAAAAATAGAAAGAATAGTATTAAATACAATGAACCTCACTAACCTACCGCTTAATCTCCAGCAATTTTAAAGGTGTGGTAAATCTTCGTTTATCTATATCCCTACCATTTATCCTCCTATAATTAGACTATTTCAAATCATAGGCATTACAGCACTTCATTTATAAATGTATCTATCCCAGGAGATAAGGACTTTTCTGTAACATAGAGGGTGGTTTAATTGTCCCTTTTTTTTTTTTTTTTTTGAGAAAAGTGGGAGCCAATTAGTCCTCTTGATATGGACCCCAGTGATATTCAAACACTTCTTTACTTTCAAGATCAAGGTTTCTGGTTTATTTTGTACATTTGCTGGCACAGACGTGGAATCAGCTCTTTCTCCAAGCAGCTCTGGTTTCTATTATGGGAAATAGGATTTAAGGACTGTAGCTCAGACACTCAGGATGATCATTTGCTCTGAGTCAATAACTTTCCTGGAAATGTTCAATTAAAAAGTTAGAAAATAATGTAATTTTTAAAAGAGAAAATGGATCAGGTGTTTATAAAGTTGACACATACTTACAATTCATACTTAAGGTAATAGGTTTTTATGCAATTTCTTTGATTTATATTTGTATCATTTTCCTCTTAAACTGAAAATATTGCCTTCTAACAGCATTAACATAATTACTGAGTTTCTTTGAAAATATTAAATTTCATATAGCATTAACATAATTAACATGATTTCTGATTTTATTTATCCTAATACAGATTTGTTCATAGGCATACACATGCCTAAGTATGCACATATTGGTTGAGAATAACACTCTCAGTAATACCATAAACACTATGATTACTAAAAATAGTTTATAACTACTTCGTTGTTTTATTGTCCTAAGGATGTATTCCACAAGGAGGATACAATCTAATCACTGCATTTAAAAATCACTAAATCATTTGAAATTGTTTTTCTTTCTTTGGAAAACCATCCATTCCATAGCGAGTCAGGGTTGTTTTTGTCATTTTGACTTGACTTAGTTGGATTTAATTTTGTTTGTAATTATGTAAATAATATACATGATTCCAAAATATATCTACTCAGTCAGACACATGCTAATAAGTCTACCTTCCACACTTACCCCTTCCACCCTACCTTTATCCCCCCTAGAGTTAACCCTTCTTACAATATTAACATTAGGTTTATCCTTTCACAGGTTATTAAAAAGATGCAAATGCATGTGAATATATTAGTATCTTTCCCTTCTTAGGTAGAAGGTAGCATAGTTTACATACTCGTCTCCTCCTCTGATAAAATATCCTAGAGACACCTTCCTGATAGTTTATGGAGATCTTTGGCACCATGTCGGTCTACTCAGATTTATTGCTCTACTACTAGGCATTTGGCTGATTTCATCTTTTAATATTATGAATAGTGCTGTAATATAAATACTCTACTGTGGATATATTTTCATATTTTTGTTTATGTATTCTTGATAGGTTAGCAAAAGTGGGACAGCTGAAGTAAAGGCACATGCACATGTGATTCTAGGTATAACCAATAGCGAATGAGAGCATTGCTTTTTCACACCCTCTCCAACAATGCATGTTGCCAAGATTTTGCTAATCTGGTATTCAAGAAATAATATCTCATTCAAATTTTAATTAAGATTATCATCTTTTCTCACACTTAAGAATGATTTGCTTTGTTTATTTCCCTTTTTAAAAAATAAAAGCTTGTTGAAATTTTTTATCTCTATTTCAAGAAACTCTTTATACATGAGGTGACTTAAGTTACAGTATTTTTCCCCATTGGTTATTTGTCTTTTTAGTTTACTTACCTTGTAAAAGTTGTCACTGGATTTTGAGTTGTGAGAAATCATTCCATATTCCTTGTCTGTAGAGGAAACCATCCATATTTTCTTCCAGAATTTACATGATTTTATTTTTCAAATTTAAATTTCTAATTCATTTGTAATTTATTCTGATACACAATAGAGAGTGAGATCAAATTTGTCTCTTTCCAAATGGCTATCCAGTTATCCCTGCAACACCTTTTCTTAATCTTTTTATTTTTTATTTTTATTTTTTAAGAAACAGGCCCTCCTCTGTCACCCAGGCTGCAGAGCAGTGGCCTGATCACAGTTCACTGGAACATTAAACTCCTGGGCTCAAGCAAACTTCCCCCTCAGCCTCCCAAGTATCTGGAACTACAAGCATACACTGATACAAGCAGCTTTTTCTTTTTTTTTAAGAAACAGGGTTGGGCTCAAGTGATCCTCCTACCTTGGCCTCCCAGAGTGCTGGGATTACAGGCATGAGCCACTGTGCCAGGCCCCAACAGCACATTTTTAAAAGTCCATCTTGCTCTTCCTCTTCACTCTCTTCTTCCCTCCCTTTTTCTCCATTTTCAGAATAATTCCCTCTTCAAGTCATTTAGTAGACTGTCCCTATATGAGGATGACCTTGTACAGAGCAGCAGGGGCTAAGTAGGATGAGAGGGTGTGAGAGGGGACACGTCCTACACAGGATGTGAGAGCCAAGTAGCAGGATGAAGCCACCTCCATGGGGAGGAGGTGTGCCAGGAGCACGGGGAGATTGCTCATATCCAGAAGAATTGATCAAACAGCTTACATATGAAGGATTTGAGGAATTGAGTATCTCATTGTTGTGGAAAAGAGATACAATAAAGAACAACAACAAAAAAAATTAACAGGGACCTTCTTCACTGAAAATAACAAAAAATATTACAGGTAAAAATTAAAGAACACTCAAATAATTTCAAAACATACAATGTTAATGTACTAAAAAACAAAATATTATTAAAATGTGAATCCTCCCCAGTGATTAATAGAGCCACTGTTACACTTATCAAATCTTAGCAGTACAAAAGACCTAAGATAGTCCTTATAATCTTGACAAAGAAGAAGAAGGGTACAGGACTTCAGCTAACTGATTTTAAATCTTATCATAAAGTGACAACAATTACTTGTGTGCTATTAAAACGGACTAGCTATGTAACAACAAGTAACTTGAGCTTTTTTGTTCATAATGAAATAAAGTAGAACCTCCATAATTGACCACCTCCTTAAGCTGACCTAATTTTCATATTTGGACATGTACCACATATATCAGTACAGTAGGCCTAGTTCCTCATGTTGACCACCCCCATATGTTGCCCAATTTGTTAAATCCCTAGGGTAGTCAACTTGCAGAGGTTCTCCCATACACATGGGAGAGGATCTTCTTTAATTTCTCTTAACAATATTTTGTTGTTTTCAGTATGGTAGTTTTATGGGTCATTTGAAAGTATATTACTTTTTATTTTATTATAATAGTATTTATTGGTTTTTAAATTTGATTTCAAATTGTGGTTGCTAGTATACAGAAAAAAAACTTTGTAGATTGGCTTCATAGCCAACAAGCTTACTATATTCTCTGATTAATTCTAGTAGTTCTTATGGATTCACTTATAAACATGTCATCCTTGAATAAAAAGTTTTAGTGATTCCTTTCCCTTCCATGACTTTTGTTTTATTTTTATGCCTTATTGCACTAGCTAGGACCCCCAGTACAATATCAAAGAGAAGTGACAAAGGTGGACAATTTCAGATTTTATTTTTATTTTGGTCATTGCTGGATATCTCCAAATATATTAGACACATTTCAATGTTTCAGTGTGTTGGAGTGACCTAGTCATGTGTGCATAGAAGCCAATCACTTAGGAATTGAACTTGTATTTCAAGTTTCTGAATAATTTTCAATAGAAGCCATTTAACTGTTAGAAAAAAAAAAGCAAAACAAGATCTTTAATCAAATAGGAAATACAGACAGAAACCCTAATATTATTTGTTAGGACTTGAATTTTACTGTTAAACCTAAGTATGCTAAATTTCCCTTTTTTTAATTTCATATTGATGTAAGCGTGTTTCTCACAAATAAGCCATCTAGAGCTGGAGTCACTCTAGAAAGTCACTCTAGAAAGCTGGAGTACTCCAGAAAGTCACCCAGGGTCAGACTTCTCTGTCCTCCTGCCCCACTGTCCTTAGCAGGTGGGTTTGCCTTGATGGAGTAAAGGTAGCTGCCTGACCTACAGCATCCACCACACCCTCCAGGAACAAGGGAGGTGACAGAGAAAATGACACTATCAGTGAGCCACCCTTTCAGAAAATACTAGTTTCGGGGGTTCTGCTTTGTGGGTCATGCAGCCAACTGCAAGGAAATAGAGGCAAATTGTTCCCCACAACTGGGTTCCATTAGTGAAAAAAAGAATGAGAAATGGCTACTGGGGAGTATTTCAGTGTCAGCCATGAATGGCATTTCAAATCACATTTTAGATTCTTTTACACAGAGGGTTGAGACTTGACTAGTGTTTTAGAGAAGGGGAGGCTAAATCAGAGGAGGTCTGCTTCATGTATTACATGAATACAAGTTCTATGTGGATAAAAGAAAAGTGTAATGGCTGAAAACATAAGTGATGAAATTACCAGGATAAATGCTAGGTGAATATTCATCTAATTATACACGGAGTGATGCCTTTCTAAGCTGAATGCTATAAGCCGAATCCATAAGAGGAAAGATTAATAGATTCCATTATTGAAATGCTGAAAACCTTTGTGTGATTACATTTTTAACTTTATGTTATTATTTTTATTATATTATTATTAATTTAATTTTTATTTATATAATTCAACAACAAAACAAACTACTAACAAAAATATTTTCAATATATATGAAAAGGGAAGACATAATTTTTTTTTGAGAGCGTCCCACTATGTCACCCTGGGTAGAGTGCCGTGGCACCACAGCTCACAGCAACCGCAAACTCTTGCCTCAGCCTCCCAGGTAGCTGGGACTACAGGCGCCAGCCATAATGCCTGGCTTTTTTTGTTGTTGTTGCAGTTGTCATTGTTGCCTAGCTGGTCCAGGCCAGGTTCAAACACACTACCCTCAGTGTATGTGGCTGGTGCCGTATCTACTGTGGACAGGTACCAGCCATGGCAGACATTCTTAATAAAAGATTTGATAAGAAAAGAATCAACGTAATAAATGGCCAAGGTCATCAACACAGTTTGCAAGAGAAAAAAAACAGTGAATGGATACAGGAAAATATGTTAAACTTTATTATTTAGCAAAGGAACGCAAACTGGCAACAATGAATTAGTGTGTTTCCCCTGTAAAATTCTGGTGCTACTCAATGATCAAGGTGGTGAGGACAAATATATAGTCCTACTGCTTTTCACGGGCAATGGAACAGTATATGTATCAAAATCTAAAGTGCCACAACTAATGTTTTATTCTATGGAAATTTTTAGAGTTCTGTGAAAGGTTTAGCTATGAAATTTTATCACCATATTATATTTATGGTGAAAATTTACAGAAGCATAATGTGTTCACAATAGGATATGGGTCTAATGAATTTGGTTATGTAATAAAACTTTATTGAGTCATTATATATTAGGCTGTACATAAAAATCTGTGACTATGGAAATATTCTCCTTATATGTCAAATGGAATATACAGGTTAAAAGAAATTAAAAAGATATTGACAAGGCTCGGCGCCTGTAGTGCGCCGAGGGTGGCCAGGGTGCCAACCGTATACACTGGAGCTGTGAGACTGTCTCAAAAAAGAAAAAAAATATAGTAAAAACAGATTGAAAAATAGAGGCTGAGAATAAGATAGACACACATGGAGAAGATTCAGAGGGATATCCATTGTAATATATGTATAAACTCTTATAAATAGCTATATGAAGAAAATTTTAGTCTTTTATCTTTTTAAGTATCTGTATTTTATTATTTTTATTCAATGAGTATGCAATGTTCATAATAACTGCAATAAGCAATAGAATTTGTGATCCCAATTGTGAAGAAAATTATACTAAAATAACAGTGGTTTCCTCCAGGTGAAAGACTGTGGGGTTTTCGTTCACATTTTCAGGCTTTTCTGCATTTCTTTTATTGAACAGGTAAAAAAACTTCAGTAATCTGATTTAAAATGCTACTTTTTAAAAAACAACACTGAGATTCTCTTTGTTGCTCTTATAATAAAAGCCTAAAGTTTATTCGAGGGCATTTAAGTTCCTTTGTTATCAGGCTCCACTTACTGCACTTCACCCACTGTAGGTCTGAAAACATCAAAGCTCTCTCTGCCTGCTGGATGCCGGCTCTTGCCCACCTTAGCTCCCTGACTGGTCACAACCCCCCTTCTGCTGAACAAGCCCCTCAGCCCTCCCCACTGAGCCTGGTGGGCCAGGTACCCCAGACATACCTACATCATCGCATTCACTGCAGACTGTTGCATTTACTGTTTGCTTGTGTTTCTCACTCCCTGGACTCTAAGCTCCTGCAGGGCAGTACCCAGTGAGTGATCAACAATTATTGCTGTCAAAGAGGTAATACATGAGTAAGAGAATGAATGGAACCAGCCTCCCCTCCGCCTCGGACATCTCATTTACTTTATCTCGTTAAATCCTAATCAAGTTTCATGAAGTAGGTATTCTTACCTCTCATTCCCAGGTTAAAAGACCAAGATGTGAAGAGTTTGGGAATTCAGATCACCCCCAGCAGCCTCCAATACGCAGACAGTGCTAATAATTACAGAATAAAAGAGCAAGCGTAGACTATGGCAAAACTAAGTGAAGAACTGAGCTAATTATCTGGATAATTAAATCAAAGTCACCTTGCTAGGAGGATGAAATCAAGAGTGAAAATAGGAACGGAGTATTTATTTCACTTTTTCCCTTTTTGTCTTGAATTCTTTCAGGTGGCTACATACAGTGACTGGATTCATCTGCATTGAAACCCTTGGAGAATTTTTATAGGTTGAACCAAACAGAATAATGAAGGGAAACCTTCCAGGCAGAAATGGACGTAAAAGATGATTTCTCTGTGTTGCTTGGCCTTTAGAGAATGAGCTATGATGAGCTTCTAGAAAATGCATTATTGACATGATGTAATAAGGCAAGCTTGCTTTTTCCTTTTCAAATAATGACTTATTTTATATTAACCATGCCATGAAGCATTGCCACGAAAGATGTTTTTCAGCATAGAGGATTGTATTTAATTTCATGCCTTGTCTTCCCCATCTCTTGCAATAGTTCTCATGTTTTGTCAGTGGGGCTTTATTTACAACATTATTCGATTTCTCATTCACCATGGACTCAATGGATTCAAGATATTTTTCTTTCCCCAGTCATATCCTTTATCCCTGTACCTTTAGTTTTCTTTAATTTCCAAGTGATTTCTGGTTAATTTATGCTTACTTCCATATCATTTATTTCATCTTTTTCCACAAAAAAATAATATTCCTTAATTGTGCTACAGTTAAGAAAATAGGCATGTTTGCAAATAATTAGATATTTTGTTTTTTAAAGAGCAGCCTGTACTTAACGTCTTTAAATATGAAAATCCACAGCCCCATTCTCTTTATTACACATGTAAATTCCAGATTGTACGCAAGGTTGTTATTGGAGTACCAGGACAAATAAACTCAAAATCCAAATAAAAGGATTTTATTTAGAATGCCAATGAGATAAAGAATGTTAATTGGGGTTTTATACAACAGTTATGAATCCAAATTACACATTATTAATGTTCTTTCCCAGTTACATTTAGTAATGATTTGTTTTCTTTTTAGCATTCAGTTGGCACTAATGTGTAAATACATATTTATAAGTGCGCAATGTTCTTCCTTTCTACAATGGAAAGTCTCCTGTGTGCCTGGCTCTGTGCTAGACGCTGTCCCCATCATATGGAGGCAGATGAGCAAAATCATGCTAATGAATGTATAACCACAAATCAAGATGAGTACCCTGAAAAGGGGCTCAGTCCCAGAAGCCTCTCTGGGCCAACCTGCTGAGACCTAAGGAAGAGACAGACATAACAGGTTGCCCTCCTGACCCCACCCAGAGGGGCAAACCCTATAATCAGTCACACCATCCTTTAAACCAATGTTTTTCAACCTTTTTATCTCACAGCACACTGGAACCTATAGTTAAACTTCCAAGGCACACTTAAATTATGTTGATCAAAAAAAAAAAAAAAAAGTAAAAAAAAAGAATATACTTACTGTGCTTTAAACTACCTTCAAAAATAATGTCTTTAAAATTTTTCACGGCACACCTCTTGAAAATCACTGCTTGAAACGCTTAAACTGAAATATCCAGCAAGTCTGTGATATTCCTATCCTGCCTGCAATCATAAAAGATGTTTTCCCTACTAAACAAATGAGCTGAAAAACTTGCTAAACCTGACCTGGACTGAATTTTCAAATTCAGCAGCCTGTTCAGATGGAAAGACTTCTCCTTCTACTTTGACATCACAGCACTGCCTATTTTCAAATTTGAAATATGAAATTTCCTCTCAGAGATAGTGTCCCATCTCCCAAGGCTTCATTTAGAATGTGTGGTCCAAAGTGTTGGGACAGCCCCACAGGGCGGGGTGTGGGTGAAAGGTCAGGCAATGTGGTGGAGCCCAGTGCCCTTTGCAGCAATAAACAGGTGTTCCCTGCATAATTCTGCTGTTTCATCATTGCTTACAAATAAACTCCCTTTGCACCTCCACATGCACATACACAAACACACACGCACACAGCCTGTACATAATATGTGTACACAACTCTGACTAGAAATACTGGTGATATTCAAGTGATAAAAGCAAAGTGCTTGAGTCCATCCGGGAAAGCTTAAAGCCAGAAAACAACAAGTAAAAGGAACATTTGGCCATTTGGCAAATTCACACGGTCAAGGCAGACTTTACACTTGGTTGGTTGGTTTCGAGGGTTAGCGAGTTTGTGTTAGACGCGTGATGACTTCACTTGGGGGATCTCTATCATCTGCCAGAATTACAGAAAGACACAACTCAGGACTTGCCCAAGCTCGCCTGGCTTTTAAATGACAGATACTAAGTTCGAATGCACTCATTCAGAGTTCTTTTCACATCTTCATCTGGGGAGAAAATGATGAACAATCCAGAGTTCATCTAACGCTGGCTGGGAAGGCTCGTGGAGAAGCTCCCAGGCGGACCATGAAAGGCCCTATGCTCAGGTCAGAGAAGGGCCACCAACATCACAAGAGCCGGACAAGTCATCCTTCGTTAGAGAATATAAATTATTCCCAGGGTACAAACAAGGTCTGCGTGACATTTTAATGTATCCAGTCCTCCAGCTGATGATCTCAGATTTAGAATCCAGATGGATGGGTGATGATTTCACTTCTTTTTTTTCTCGAAGGATTTCCTTGCACTCTTCTCCTTTCCTCTTTTCTACTTTTTATCTTGATTTCTAAAATGATGTGAGCTACATGTTTAACAAACACTAGTTTATTATCTCGATTCTTCTGCTTCTTAGATGTACATTATGATCCATAATAGGGTAATATCAGCTTAACATTTGTGGAAGAGAATAGGGAATCTGTGGGAAAGAAGCATCTGTAAATGTTTCTTTCACTTACTAGCTTCCAAGATATTTGCAAAACGTATGGACAGCATTAATTTCTCACCACAGTGCTCTAAGTCTATATTATTAATACCATTTTACATATAGATAAACAAAGCTTAAAACTCAGTATGATGGAAAGAAAGTGATATTTAATGATGCTCTCAGCAGTGCCAGAAAATGACACAATGAGAGGATCAAGTTATGTTCCACTCCCGTCACCAGAGCATGCAGAACTGGGATCTTGTGGGGTATGGCGGCTGCTGAGGGAGCGCAGGCAGCAGGGATGGAAGCTGGTGTTGGGGCCTGCGGCACACCCAGCCACTCCTGAGGCTAATGAGCAATAGCCACGGACTGCAAAAGGGGCAATACGGCAAGATGGGACGTCCCTCCATAGGTGAGGGCCAAGAAAAACAAGGTACAGTAAGAAATATAATCAGACTCCACCAGAACTGGAGGCCTGGACACCTCTTGCGTATCCTTCAGACTTGATTGAATATGACCACAGTTATTCCATAAATGTATACACAGTTCTCATCCCAGAGAAAGGACTCACTTGTTCTATCTACAAATCTGGTTAGCACCTTCATAAGGCCTTAAATTAGCAGTTCTCAACCTGTGAGTCGTAACCCCTTCGGGGGTCAATCGACCCTTCCACAGGGGTCACCTAAGACCATCCTGCATATCAGATATTTACATTACAATCCATAACAGTAGCAAAATTACAGTTATGAAGTAGCAACGAAAATAATTTTATGGTTGGAGGTCACCACAACATGAGGAACTGTATTAAAGGGTCACGGCATTAAGAAGGTTGAGAACCACTGCCCTAGATTGAAGTGCCGAGGCAGGTATTGTTCTATACTTCCCAAATGGGTGCTCTAATAACAAAAGATGCCATTAGGTGACCACTAAAAACAGGACCTTGATTTGTTAATGACGATAACTGGGCATGAAAACTGCAGCTAGTCACTGGGGCAAGGTTGGATTGCTCTGCCTAACGGAAGAGGAATTTATTTTAACGCAAAAGGAAGGAAGGAAAGAACAGCCAACAGATGCTGCAGGAGGAGAGGACAGCGAAGCTATTGTCCAGGGACCAGACCCCAGGGAAGTGACAAAAATACCCAATGGAAGGTTTTGACAATTGTTTTCTTTGGAATGTGTGATTAAACACCCTCCTCCGCTGCTTGAGGCTTCTTCAGTAAAGTTTGCATTCCCATT
The DNA here is from genome assembly GCA_963574355.1 of Loris lydekkerianus. Classification (NCBI taxonomy): domain Eukaryota; kingdom Metazoa; phylum Chordata; class Mammalia; order Primates; family Lorisidae; genus Loris; species Loris lydekkerianus. Next base: position 13,201 of record CAUYPK010087904.1, on the reverse strand, counting down.
GGTGCTTTTCCATTAGTGATTCTTAGCAGAGTATCAGTCTTGTGCTGAGCAAACACAGGTGCAGGAGCCTGGGCAGGTGGCCCAGTTGACACAGGTGAGACCTCCCCACCAGGAGCACATCCTTCATCACACTCACCATCAAGATTCTCATATCTTAGAAGTGGTGGAGAGGAGAAGAAGAAAGAAAAAGAGAGAACAGAGGAAAAAAAGAACGAGAAGGAAGGGAGGGAAGCCCAGCCTAAAGGGTGTTTTATTTCTCTCCGCAGAGTTCAGAATTGAAGCCACCTGTCAAAGCCACAAACACCCAAACTCCCAGGATGGCTTCCTCAGCCTCCCAGCACACAGCTCCAGACCCTCAGTCTCCCCTTACTTGCCCCCTGCAGAAATGGCCCCAGTCTGTAACATTTCCTGCTGTCAGTTGGACTTCCCTGGGCTTCCAGGCTGCCTCCCTTCCCACCCACCAAAGATCTTTGTATTCTTCAAGCCGCTGCCTGCATCATCTCACCCTGGCCAGGAGGGGCTCTAATCTCCTTCCCAGTTCCCCTCACCGCCCCCCTATGTCTCTTTTCTAGGTCTACTTAAGCCATCTCCCCATCTCCCCAATAGACCCAGCACACTGAGGGGACCTAATTGGTTCCAAATAAATCTTGATTGCCTGAATTTAAAGATGATGTGTCTCAAACAGTATCTGCTATGAACCTAAATAATTTGGCTTAACAAAGTGTTCCCTCTAGAGGTTTCTCCTGGAAGACAGGGAAAATCACATTGCAACAATCCAACACACAATTTAGAAGCTGCAAACCCAGCATGCCTGTCTTATTATAAGTTGCTCCTGTGACAGATAGTGTCTGACTTAGGGGTTGCCTGCCCAACCAAATGTGTGTTTCTGTTAGACCTAATTAGGAGGATGAGATGATACCAAACAGAAAAAAAGTCCCATTGATTGGGCTCCATGCACTCCCCTCATCAGTTATGCCTGCATGCCAGCCAGATGCAGCATAACAGCAACCAGAGCCGCAAGGTTTTTAGGTGAGTCATGGGCTTGGGTGGGCACATTGCAGAGGCTCCGTGGTTGCTCTGGGAGAAGTGCTTGCCAAGACACCTTTGGGTCTTAGCCAAGGTCCTCATCACACTGGCAAGAACCACAACTCCAGTAGACACCAGAGGCTGACTGCATGGCCCCCGGGTTCACAGGTGGCAGAGACCTCCTCTTCCAGATCCAGAAAAGCAGCATCTGTCTCTTCCTTACTGCCTTAATTGACACAGAGGAGACTCCATTCTCTTAGAAAGGGTACATGGAAACAGAAGAACAGTGTGGTGAATAGTGTCCTGACTCTTGAAACGATGCCCCCTCATTCATGAGCACTCACACCCAAGTGCAAATAAACAACATTACAAAGCAATTTATGTCCTTTTCCTTATTCCTTGATGCCAACGTTATTATTCAGAGCCACATACTGCCCTCCTTTAAAACGTTCCAAAGTGCTTCTTGGATGTTGTCTGTACACAAATACTCCCAGCTAAGGAGCAGACACTGCTGAGCGGCATATCATGTCCTAGCTTCAGGAGTCTTCTTCAAATTCAGCACCATCTGAATGTGAGGGAGTAAAAATGGTTAAGATGGGAAGTGGGTTAGAGAGACAGACAGGCAAGTAGACATAAAGGGAGACAGAGCTATCCAGAAAGAAAGAGACAGCAACAGGGAAGGAGGGAAATCGAGGCATGAAGAGAGGGAGAATGATGTGCAGACAGAGACAGAGCCTGGGAGGGCAGGCCGACAGAAGGCCAGACAGACTGACCACCAAGGTGGGTCTCAGGCAGCTTCCACCCAAGCCAGTCCCCGGGCTTCTCTGGACTAAAGGGCATCTAAGACCATTTTTTCCCTCCCAAACACTACTCCTTCTGCTGCCCAGCCACACTTCCTCCTCTCTGCCCTCTCCCAAACCACATCAGCCCTCTAAGATGTCGTGTACCCAAGTGGAACCCAGCCTGGGATGGCAGTGACAAACAGATGCTTCACAGAGTGACTGAGTGGGAAACAGACTCAAGGAAAGAACAAAGAATAAAGGTCAGGAAAGAAAAAGGGGAGCAAGAGAGGGGAGACAGACACGCCCCGTCAGGGCTGTGCCGAGGCAGGCCATCTCTGGGGAGCTGTTTCAACCTGATGGGAGTGGGGAGAGGTGTGGCTCTTCACGGGCACGGGAGGCCAGACGTCGCTCCAGGTGGGGTGGGAGCTGCTCCCTGCCCACCTCAGCCCTTCTGGAGGCAGCCACCAGGCGGTCTCTGCACTTCCAGCCAAAGGGCTGATTCTTCTTCCTTTTAATCTCTAAGTAAAAGTGGCTTACATGTGTTTTCATCTATGGTTCTCAAGTGTCAAGATATTCTGCAACTTGTGCGCAAATGCTTCCAAAAATAAATAAAAAAAAATACTAAAAATGAGAGCGAGCATACATAGAGAAAGAGAAAGCAAAACCGGCGGAATGTTAACAAGTCCTGATTTCTAGTGCTCTTCTTTCAACATTTCAAAATGGTTATTACTTTTCATGTGTAAAATGTTGGAATTTTTTCAAAAGGTAAAATAAAAAAAGCAAGAAAAGAGCAGGACCAGCCTCTTTCCCAGAAACATCTCTATTTCCCCCGGTGTGGCCTGTTTCCGGCATCACTGTCATCTGCCTGCTGAGTCTAAGCCCAGCTTTCATCTCATGCTGACGGCTGCTCCCTTCTCTCCACCCACGTTGGCCCAAACGTGGTGCACAGCCCCTTTCTCCTTGATGTCCATAAAACCCACAGCGCAGCACTGGCTGCCACCACTTTCACTAACTATTCTGTTACAGAGCATCAATACGTGGAAATCGAATGTTTTGAAATCAAAACTTGCAAAAGCTCAGTTTGCCTTTATGGTTTCAAAATAAGTGATGCACTTAAACATCTTGTCTGGGTAGTAACATCTCTAAAAAAGTGAGACGCCTGAAAGGAGGCCATGGCTGTTTTCCGAAGTTCCCACCATCAGGAGGGCCACCTTAAGATTCCGCCATCCATCTCTGCTCAAGACCCAACTCCACCACACTGCCCAGCTAATTTTCTTTCCTCCTTCACCCCCTCACTCCCTCTATGCACACAAACTCTGAATTCAACTCAATTTCTGATGCATGGCCATTTGGTCTGCTCTCTATTCTGCCCACTGCTTCCAAACCATGTGACTGCGAGGTAGGAGGTGACTGCACCATAGCTCCCCATTTTTATGAATTCACTGGATCAGCAAGAAATCATTTCCCCCAAGAGCAATTATGCCGGCTGAGAGCAGAAGCAATGATGGAATATTTGTTTTAAACAACAAAACAGCAAGTTTTAAAAGTCTTACTTCACTGAACTGCAGCTTACCAAAGAACCTTTATTTAAAATGTGGCCACTTGCAGTAGAAATTTGCATGGAAACTTGGTCTGCAAAGCCTGCCTCAGAAAAGGAGTCCTATTTAAAATGAACTGTAATAATGATACTGTCATCTTATTTTCCTGGTCATAGCCTAGGAGATGATAATTCAGAAAATGTAAAGAAGTCTATCTTTCCCCAGCCCGTTTTCCAACCTGGTTATTTTTCAGCCCTCCTGCTAGCAGCTCTATTCGGGCTCTTTGGATCCAGATCTCAACTCCCCTTTGGAGCCTCACATTGTTCTTTCCTATACCAGGGTCCAGAACCTGGTCTGGATCTACCCTGCACTTGGAATCTCTGCTTTGCATGCTTTGTCCCCAGGGTTTGGCCTCACATGAACAAGATTCAATGACCTCCGTCCTTCACATCCTTTTTGCCACCCTAAACTTTCACAGCCAATGAGAAAACCTTCAGGAGCAGGGCCCCTTTTTTGTAATCTTTTTCTCTACCATCCCAACTGCCATAAGATAGATCATGCCAAAGAGGCTAATTCCAGCCCTCCACTTTGGAGAACTTGGGACCATTAGAAAGAGCCATAGAAATATTGGCAGTCTACGACCAGCCAGAGGCTTCCTGGCTGTGGCCGAGAACACCTTGATGTCTTCTGTTTGCAATAAAACAGAAACTTCAGGACCATAAGGGTCTTACTCTCTCATGCCGTATTTAAATAGCGCCTGCACAAGGCACCTGGGGAGGAAGGCAGCCTCCCCAGCTGCACAGCCATCTGGCCGTAGAGCTGCAGGCAGTACCAGTCAGTGGGCAAAGCCACTAAAACTCTAAGTCACCAGAATGACACTTGCCAAGGCAAATAGCTGTCTCTACCTTCTTATTATTGCCTTTGGACCAAAAGTTACAATCATAATCCTATTTTACCAGATTTAGGACACTCTGGGGGCAAATGTCATCCTAATTTTGGTAAAAATATAAAAGCAAATAAGCATGATTTCTAAACAAATGGACTCCTAAGTTACCTGTTCCCCTTCACTGTTGCCACTTAGTCTATTTACAGAAGGGCATTTGAACCTACTAAACCTTTCCAAAAATTCTGCAACTGCAGTCACAGCCTGTTAATAATTGCCATCAGGGCAATGTAGTCAGGGGGTCACCTGTAACACTCCTTGCCAGCTAGTGGCATTGTTCTAAGAGCATCTCCCTTCTTTGAGGAGCCCTCTCCTCTGCTCTTAGAGACCACTGTGTCTGTCTCAATGATTGCTCTCAAGTTGGCAACCTCTTCACCCTGAGCCAATCAAAGTCCTTCCCTTAGAGTGATGTCACTTGAGCTCCAGAGAGGCAGCCCTTTCCTCTTCAGAGACAGGATTTGGAAAATGCCAAGTCCAGCATCACCCGCTGCCCCTGTGCCCACTCTACTTCCCCAGCTCACGTGCAGGAGGAAAGAACAAACCTAACACAAGACAGAGAAGCAGTGCTGGTGACCCCAATGTGCCTGAGGTCCTGGCATCAAAGTGCTCAGAAGAGCCCTGGTACAGGTTATGTTTTGTTATTCTGGTGTTGGTTTTGAATTTCTGAACTACCTTGATCTTTCCAATAAATCTTAGGTTTAGATGGACTTAAGCTGTTTTTCTATTACCTTGAGTTCAAAGAATCCTAATTAACAAACAGCCTAGAATTTATTTATCTTGACCATTGAGTTAATTACCATTTGCCAGGAATTGTGTCAGGCCTTGAGGAAATGAAAATAAACAGAATGGCTTCTGCCGTTAAGGCATTCAGAATCCAGGGGAGACACCAGTGGAAACACCCCTTCCCCTAAGTTTGAGTTCCTGGACTTCCCGCCCTGAGCACCAAGGACTCCTGCCTGGGATTCTGCACCGCACTCTGTCCTGCAGTGACGGTCCCCCATCCATTCCTACTGTCTAGTGCGTTCATAAAGACCCTGTAAAGACTTCTTATGGGAATAAGTGAAATCAACAATAACAATAATGCTGGTTTGTGGTTTTCAAAATCCTATCAGATAAATTATCTTAAATATCAATAATATCCATATTAGGGGATCTTCAGAGTAGAGAGCTGAGATTTCTTGGGCATCACAGCCAAATAAAAACATTCTATTAGCCCTTCATCTGCCTTTTTGTTTCCTTACTTAATCTTACTTTGGCTTAATAGGTTTCCTTACTGGGAAGGAAATGAGCATTATAATGGTGGGGATCTGGGGAGCAGAAGGAGTGAGAAAAGTGTTTGATGAGCTTAGTTGCATTTCCTGAAAATCAAAATCATTGTTTTCTGCTGGAGAGAAATCTCAAGGCCTGATTACCCAATGCAGATCCTCCAATAATGAGCTGAGAACCAAATTCAGGGTCTGCAAAGCTGAGGCCTCATTTATTCCATCCCAGGTTCCACTGCATGTCAACTGTGTGCCAAGCATTACAGTAACCATCGTGACTGTCCCGTCCTGACTCAGGAGTTGATTGCCCAGCACAATCATTCTCAAATTGACCTGTGTCCTGGAATCAATCACCTGAAGAGCTTTAAAAAAAATACTGATACCTGAATCCCATGCCTAGATATTGTGATTTGTTTGTTTGCTTGCTTGTTTGTCTGTCTGTTTTTTTTGAGACAGAATGTCACTCTGTCTCCCTAGGTAGAATGTGCTGACATCAGCCCAGCTTGTGGTAACCTCAAACTCCTGTGCTCAAGCAATCCTCCTGCCTCAGCCTTGCAAGTGGCTGGGACTATAGGCACCCACACAACATCTGGATAATTTTTCTGTTTTTCTTTTCTAGTGTATATGCTTCCACTCTTGCTCAGGTTCGTCTGGAACTCCTGAGCTGAGGGATCCTTCCACCTCAGCTTCCCAGAGGGGTAGGATTACAAGCTTGAGCCGCTGAACCCGAGTCTGTGATTTCTTTAGTCTAAGGTGTGATCTAGACAGTAGGAGTTTTTTTTTTTTTCAAATCTTTAATCATCTTTTCATTGCAGAAGAGAAAGTTCAACTAGTATTAACAGATTTAATCAGCTCCAAGTATTGCTTTCATGAAATCACACTTTTTGTCTTGTGAAAACAAGGTTTGTTACTGATCCCTCTGACAGTAGGAGTTTTAAAATGTCCCCAGGCAATTCTGATGTGCCCACAAGATTGAGAACCACTGATCTTGAAGGAGGGAAATCTGAATAAGCGGAGAATCACAGGAAAAGTCTAAGCACGTGAGGTTATGGACCATGCGGCCCTGACAGCCCAGACTTAGGAGCCCCAGAGGAGGCACACCTCTGCAGAGGCCTGGCAGGTCAGGCCACGTGATCAAGCTGGGAAGGTGGAAGAAGAGGAGCGTCCTGGGCAAAAAGAGCAGTCAGCAATTATAAATTGCCCTGAAGGGAGAGAGAACCCAGTACACTGAAGAACAGAAAATGGCCCTACAGCAAAGGAAAGACTGGAAGGGATAAAAATTGAGCTTGGAGGGGTAACAATCAAAACACAAAAATTGGGGATATAATTCTTAAGGCAAGTGGGGAGACATTCAAAGGTCTCCAGCAAGAGAATGAAAATGACCTGACATGGGTAGAGGGAGCAATCACCCGATTCTCTCCCTCCCTCATTGGAATGACCCTCAGGGCCAAGTCCATAAATAGGACCCCACTGGAAGCAGCACAGTTAATGGGGATAGGTGACTGTGTTAATGAGGTCTCATTTTACTTTTTAAAATCTCATCTATACCTCGTCATCAGGTTTGATATATTTATAAGCTTCTTTCTCTCCCCAGGAGATCAAAGCAGCTGCATCATCTCATTAACCTTCCCTCAGCACCCCAGGAGGAGATGGCAAGGTAAATTATATTAGGGAAAATTTGAAACACTTAAAGTTGGAAAGACTTGCCAAAAACTCACTGCGATAAGCTGAGAAAATGCCAAGTTCCAGGGTTGCTTTTTTCCCTGACTCTTAGGCTCCAATTTATCTACAAGATGACATTGTCGAAATGAACAGGTCAGCTCAGAGCAGCTCTGCAGAGCAGGACAGTGCACATCTTCAAGAGAACCCACACTTAGAAAAAAATCAAAGGGGAACAAAATTGCTTTTTTGCTCAGGGATACTCTTCCAATTTCAGTTTCAGGAGAAATAGTTAATTTATGAACTGAGCTGCGCAAGGGAAATGATTGCACTGTATCCCAGAAGAAACAGGAGCTGGCCAACTCTCCCACTGCTAATAAAAAAAGTAGGCTATTTTACGATTGCCCTCATTGGGGAGAGAAGAGATATTGCTTATCTAAAGCTCAAACATTTTGAATTTGATTTGACCTGGTAGATTTTTGCTAACTCAGCAGCCACACATTGAGCTTGGCCCCCTTTATTCAGTTTTCAGTCAGTCAACTATGTTTCCCAATAAACTGCCAACTTTTGCATGACCAGATCTGATTTTCTGGTGCTCTTTCCTTAAGTTACCTCTCTTTCAGCTGATCGTGTTGAAAGATGAGGTTCAAGTTCACCTTTCAGCTCCTGAGGGCAGACAAAGAAGTTGGAGTACAGATTAGACCAGTGCTTCTCAAACTAAAACATGCCCCAAGATCATGTGGAGATCTCCTTAAGATGCAGACTGTCATGTCTGGGAGAAGCCCCAGATTCTGCATATTGAAACATCCCACAGGTGATGCCAATGCTATTTGTCCATGGACCTCATTTGCAACCTATTGTGAAGCTCTGAGATGATCACCACTCTACAAACTACCTCCCACCCACACTGCTTCAATTTCCATTATTAATTTGAAATTAAAACAAAATATATATATATATATATAGCTGATCAACATCAGTTTAAATATCATAAACTAGAGAGATAATAACTCACACTTTTAAATTCCTTGTTTTCTCCATTTTGACTCCAGTTTTAATTATCTCTTCAAGATGAGATTTTTTAAAATATATTTATTAAAGAGAAAATAGATAATTTACGCTTACCTCTTGATCACATTTTCATGTTAATTATTGAGAAAGGGATCATAAAATGTGATTTCACATGAAGAAATATTATTCCTAAAGGTTTGTGACCTACAAATAAAGAGGTCCTGGTAGATTCTAAAAAAAGAAAGAAAGAAAATCATCTGAGTCTCAAAAGCCTTTTGCCCTTCCAGAATCTCCTTCAAAAAACACTCTCCCTGGAGGATTAATATTTGATGCCATCTCCACTAACAGTAGCAAGAATTAGGTTTCAGTTGGTTGACATCCAAACTGAAATAGAATAAGTCAGGACTGTGAATAGTAAAGAAACAAAGCAGCAGAGAACAAAGAAAAGGACCCACTGGTCACACTATCCTCCCCAGCAAAAGGAAATCAAACAAAAAACAAAGCCACTCAGAGGAGTATTAAACAAACACATTTGAGAGTTACAGCCTGGGGCTACCTCCCACTCTGCTCCAGGACTGGAGGCAAAGTATGTAGCCTTCTGCATCTGTCTCCTAACCTGTAAAATAAAGATGACCCCTCTGTTTTGGTGAGGTTTAAAAATGAGATATTTAGTGGGGTGCAGTGGCTCACACCTGTAATCCTAGCACTTTGGGAGGCTGAGGAAGGAAGATTCCGTTTGGAGTTTGAGAGCAGCCTGAGCAAGAGCAAGACCTATTCTGAAAAAATATGTTTCTATTTCTAAAAATAGAAAAATTAACCAGGCATGGTGGTGGGCACCTATAGTTCCAGCTACTGGGAAGACTGAGGCAGGAAGACCACTTGAGCCCAGGAGTATGAAGTTGGTTGAGTTATGATGATGCCATGGCACTCTAGCCTGGGCAACAAGTGTGAGAGTCTGTCTCAAAAATAAATGAATAAGCTATTTAATCTTAGATATTGCCAAGAACCTAGTATGGTAACTCTGAACATACTCAAAAGATAGTCAAAATGGAATCAACAGTGCCTATAAAGTTTGCAAAATTCAGATTAGCAAGAGTGTAGGAGTGAAGGGAATACGGTTTACCACATAATTCTCCAACCCCTTCTCTGTTATTTGTCTTGTCATATCTTGTGTTCCAGGTAGTTTTCCTCTATTCCTTTTTTCCATGTTTGTTTACACTTTACTTGAAGAGTTTTCCAGAGGGAAATGTCATATTCAAGAAGACAAAACACCCGCGATTTTCATGGGTCCCCTTCCTCACTTAGAGGGCACCACTGGAAATAGATTACTTCACTTGCCCATTACTAGTTGACCTTGGGAAAATAACAAACTTCCTCATCTTGGTTTCCTTCCATGTAAAATGGGAACAACAGTTTGCCCATTAGGGTCATTGTCAAGCTCAATGGAATATTGTATACGGCCTCTTGGATATTGTAAATTGTAGTCCTCTTCTGCCTCAAAATCTTCTCACTAAGGTTCCCATGCCCGATTGCATCAAATGGGCATATTCCTTAGGAGTAAACAGATCAAGCTAACAATGCTAGCCTTATTTCTTTAGTATTTTTTAAACTTGAAATGTTTATTTCCACTCTCTGAACACTTGCCCAAGCTGATGCTGTGAATTTTCCCCCAAATTCTAGCAGCCCAAAGAACTGTTATTGGAGAAGCTGAGTTAAATATGAGATTTTAGAACTGTTCTTTTTTTTAACAATAGGCCTAAAGGAGGCGATTTTAAGTTTCTAAGGAGGTCAGCATTTCAGCCACTCAGCCTTGGATGAAAACTGCACTCAAGAAATGGAGAGTGTATAAAAAAGAATGCAATCTTGTCATTTTCAACAACATGGATGAACTAGAAGTTATTACATTAAGGGAAATAAGTCAGCTACACAAAGGTAAATATTGCATTTCTCACTCATATCTGGGAGCTTAAAAACATTGAACTCATAAAAAGTAGAATGATAGTAACCAAAGTCTGGGAAGGGTAATGGGGAGAGGGGATAAAGTAGGGATGGTTAACAGCTGGAGAGAATGAATAAGATCTAGTATTTAGTACCACAATAGGGTGACTATAAGTTAACAACAATTTACCTTATATTTTAAAATAACCAAAAGAGTGAAATTAGAATGTTCCTAACACAAAGAAATGAATAATTGCCTGAGGTGATAGATACCCCAATTACCCTAATTTGATCAATACACATTGTTTGCCTGTATCAAAACATCACCCCATACATATATACAACTATTATGTCCCCAGAATAATTAAAAATTAAAAAGTTATAAAACTTTTTTAAAAGGCGAGGACTCTGGTAGGATTACCATGAGTCTTGGAGAGGAGCTCCCTTTTCCCCTTCAGAATTCAAATCCCCCCAAGTCAATAATCAAAAGCATAATTGCCAACATATGTTTTGTTTTCCATCAAATGATATTCAATTCAGGCCATGATGATTTTTCTAAAATCCCGTTTAATATACATTTTGCTTTATATGAGCTAACACATGGGTCCAGAAAGGAGCAGAATGGCTGGCTGCACTGGACGTTATAAGCCACTTCAGTAGGGTGACAAATTCCATGTGCCTATGAGGTTTGAGGGCCTATGAAAATATGTAAAGAAAATCAAGTTATACGTAGGTGTTTTTAAAATGAGAATAAAAATAATAATTTGGATGTCTAAGGACTGTTAATGGGGGCTTTGTTTTGAAATGGGAAATGAAATGGTGAGATACCATTTGGATAGAGAACCCCATTCAATTTATCTCATCTGGTCTGAGCCACTACTTTCCTAGCCCATAAAATGAGGCTTGTTGATAGAGTCACTACATGTACTATCTCTGACCTATGGCTATGAGTCCTGAGTCTTTAACTGAGAAATCTGAGGCTCTGTATTAGTCAGTATTCTCTAGAGAAACAGAACCAATAGGGTGTGTGTATGTGTCCGTGTGTGTGTGTGTGTGTGTGTGTGTGTGTGTGTGTGTATAAGGTTTTGATTACAGAATATGAGAAGTCCCACCATCTGCCATCTGGAAACCCAAAAAAGCCAACACCCTGATTTGAAGGCCTGGGAACTGAACAGCCAGTAGTATGGACATCTGTCTGATGTGTAGGTCAAGCAACTGAGCCAAGAGAGAGTCAATCCAACATCCCTCAGCCTTTTCTGGTTCTCAGGAGCTTTGAAGATTGGATGATGTCCATCCACCTTAGAAAGGTGCATTACTTTTGCGTTACTCACTGCACCAGCTCAAATACTAATCCCTTCCAAAAACACCCCATTCACACACCCAGAAATAATGTTTAATCAGATATCTGGGCATCCTGTGACCCAGTCAGGTTGACACATAAAACTAACCATCCTAGACTCTACCTGGACTGGTGTCAAAATAGGTAACTAATATCTGTATGAGTCTGGGTAGAGTCAACTGGAGTTACACTAAACACCTGCAACTCTTGTGAACTATATGGTCTCTGAAGATATTTCTTTCTTAATAGTTATTGAGTCTAATTTACCCACCACAAGATACAGGCCTGACAGGGAGTGGGCCAAGTAGAAGGGCAGATTGGGAAACCCCAGAGAAAGAAGAGTCACCTGGAGATCAGCAAAAGTGTAGCTTTGGGGAACAGCCACCCTGAAAGTTGACCTGCCACTGAGCACCATGCACAAATTCAAGCCCAGTTAATATGTATGACACTGAGATCAGAAGTGTTTTTTTTTTTTTAAAGAAAAACAACAACAACAACAAAAAAAAAAAAAAAAAAAAAAAAAACAGAGATTTAGGTCCTGACAATTCTCTGATTCTTTCAGCAACTTTAATGGATTGAGTGGTGGTCCTCAAAATGTTATTTGCAACTCCTAACCCCTGGAACCTATGAGTGTGACCTTATTTCAAAAAAGATCTTTGTAGAAGTAGTAAGGAAATGAGATCATTCTGTGTTACCCACGTGGGCAATAAATCCACTAGCAAATGTTCTTCTAAGAGATAGAGGAAGGGATGACACATGAAGATGAGGAGAATCTGAGACATATTAGAGCAAAGCAACCAAGGAGTGGGATGAACCAGGAACCCCCAAGCATAGAAATAAAGACACTTAGCTAGCCTTTAAAAATTAATGAACAATCTGATAACTGTTACTAATCAAAGAATCTGTAAATCCATCTATAACTCAGAAGGCTTTGCTTGAAGATGTCCTGACCTTTTGAGCCAAACCAATGTATGGTATTCATATATTGATTTAACAATTTACCTGCAGCTTCTGCTTGCCTGAAATCTACTCCTATCATTAAAAACTCTTGTAAGCCAGAAATAGTGAGAGCAAGATTGCGGCTAAGTAACAGCTTCCCTGCAACTGGACACCGTGAGTCCCGGGAGATAAGACTCCAGGCTTCTCTGACTGGTGGGATCTGCCTATAATCATCCCTTTGAGGATACAGAGAGTCAGCAAGAGACTTCTGGACCCCAAGAGGAGGACAAAAACAGTACAAAACTGGCAAGTGGTTGCATGTGTTCGATTGGTCTAATCCCACCAGCAGCTTCCACAGTCATGGGAACTTAAACAGCAAGAGGAAGTAAAAGGAAAATTATGGCAAGGAAACAGATTTTAAAAATCACTCATGAGGAAGAATCAGCAGAAAACTCCTAGTAACATGAAGAACCAGTTCAGAGCAACCCCTCTAAGGGACCATGAGGTAGCTACTGCAGAGGATTCCACCTATAAAGAAATGTTAGGATGACAGAAAGGGAATTTAGAATACACATGATGAAAACAATGAAGGAAATGATGGAAACAATGAAGGAAACTGCTAATAAAAAATAACCAAAAGGAAATCCAAAAACAGAATCAAATAAGAGATGAACAATATGAAGAATATAGAAAGGATATAGCAGAGCTGAAGGAACTGAAGCAGTCAATTAGGGAACTTAAAGATGCAATGGAAAGTATCAGCA
>CAUYPK010087902.1:0-10750 GCA_963574355.1 Loris lydekkerianus | reverse complement strand
AAGGCTGCATAATATTCCATGGTGTACATATACCACAATTTATTAATCCATTCATGGATCGATGGGCACTTGGGCTTTTTCCATGACTTAGCAATTATGAATAGGGCTGCAATAAACATTCTGGTACAAATATCTTTGTTATAATGTGATTTTTGGTCTTCTGGGTATATATACCTAGTAGAGGAATTATAGGATTGAATGACAGATCTATTTTTAGATGTCTAAATGTTCTCCAAACATCTTTCCAAAAGGAATGTATTAATTTGCATTCCCACCAGCAGTGTAGAAGTGTTCCCTTTTCTCCACATCCATGCCAACATCTCTGTTTTGGGGATTTTGTGATATGGGCTAATCTTACTGGAGTTAGATGATATCTTAAAGTAGTTTTGATTTGTATTTCTCTAATGTTTTATAATAATTTAGATGACAGACAGGAACAGACAAGTTTCTTAATTTGTATCTCTGAATATCTCCATCTATAAAAATGAACAGAATAATGTATTTGCTACTTATTTCATAAATTACTAAGTTAAATGAGGTTTTTGCAATAAGATGTCAGTGGCTTTTTCAGTTTTCAGAGCATACTTAGGGGCCTGCGACTAGATTGAGATCTGTTCTTGAATAAAATATGGGTGCAGGCTGCTAATTGGTCCAAGAGATTTTGTGAAATCTGATGAAGCAGTAGGCTCTGCTGTGTAGAGCTTCTAGGATCTCCAGACTTCCCAACCACAACCAGGTCCACTGAATGAAGGCCAGACTGAATCAAAGAGGGTACATAGGAATGATATCAGTATTAGGAATTTTCAGTCATTGAACTGAACTTCATGAAATTGTATTCAACTAATTTACCAGCTCTATAGCATCTCCTTTCTTATTCAAGGTAATTCTATAAACCAAGAATCAGGGCATCCTTTGGATGAGCACTGACCTGAATGACCAAGCCATTCCTTGGTGGTAGTAGAGCCAGTGGGTCCTCCTTGCAAAGAATTAGGATTGTCTCAAAATCCTTGGTATTGCATTAAATATATGTTTGGGGTCATTAGAATCTCCTTTTCCCCTTGATTTGGACTCTTCAATACATAGTTACTTTCACATTACAGAATAGGTTCCTGACCTGGGAACATTATGCCTCCTATCTCTGCACCTGGAATCCCAGGCAAGGACGGGCTTACTGCTCTATTTATGTTGCTTTACACAACATAAATGTCACAGCTTGAGCTTTTTAATAACTAATTAAGAAAATTCTTTCTCCATCTATCTGGCCCAAGCTTGTCTCAAAGTCACAATTTTGAAATAAATGTCACTTTAGGTAATGCAGATATAGTTCAAAAATAATTAAAATCAGAAGTGAGTTAGCATAATTTCCTTAAGTAATATCTAAGATGATAGATTTTGGAGAGATTCCTCTAACTAGAATTAGAGATGATTACCAAGTCCTGGGATTAGTATCATTAGAAGAGAAGACACAAAAATGCATAATCATATTTTAAAACTCCGGAGTTCAGTTCAGATTCCATAAAAATGAAAATCAGTTAAGTTCAAGTATCAGAGTATAAGATTAAAGCAATCTGATCATTTTAAGAAAGGGATTTAACAACAAAGCCACACTTATACATTTGGATTTTTATTTATTTTTGCCAATTCCTTCACCATTCAATTATATTTTCATATTGAGAAAATATAACCTCTAATCTCTATCCTCTAAAGAGTTTTGCTAATCTTTCATCAAAAGGGCTATAGGAAAGAAAATAAAGCAACATTTATTTGAGTTTAACATGTGCAGGTAATTTGAGAATACTTTATTTAATGTGAAGGTTTTATGTAACATTATTAGCTGTAAGAGTGAAAGCAGACACTGATTTATTCACTTAAATATTGATATGATTTAGCCTCTGTGCTAGTTATATTTTCTTTAGTTTTGCTGAAACCAATGCATTGTATAGTCCATTATTTTAGAATTCTTTCCTTGTATTAGTAAATATTCTATGATTTGTTAAAAAAAAATGTATCCAGTGGTTAATGATATGCTTCCAAAGCAGACATCTCAGCCTGATTGTGTAACAAACCGCACATATGGTGTCCATCTATCTGCCTCCTTGTACAGCCAGAGAGGTGCGTGGCCGCAGGCAGTTGTAAAGTCTGGCAGTGCCTTATGGAATTTATAGTGAAATCTTGCATTGATTATAAGAATTGATGTCTCTGCCTTGCAATTTTCCTGTGAATTTAGGATTTCTATGCAGTAAATCTACATAAATCTTTCAAAATTATCAGCTCACTCTTGAGATTCCTTTAGACTACATCTTTATGGAGACTTCAGTAACCTTTGAGATTGGCCATGTTCATGTTATATGAAGTTAGTTTTTGCAATTCTGAGACTCAGAGCTAATAAAACATTGCAAAACATTCTTTATGTTTCTATTAGTTTTTTTTTTAAAGAGTGAAGTGGGGGTGGACAGGGTACTATGGGTTATCTCACATTTTATTATTGAAAATAGTGTAACTTCATACCCATAATTCTTAAAAGGCTGCATTCTCTGAGTATACTAAAACACAATTTAATTTTGAATTGAGTGTTTATGGCCGTTCAGTTAACCTAACAAACCAAAAAGGGCAGTCACCAATTATCTAAGAAAAGGTTCATTTGCTTACAAGTAAGACTCATCTATATGAATCACTTTAAGCAAAAAGGAGGACTTTATTGTTAGGATATTATACTGCCTCTTAGGGCAGGAAACACTCTCCAGTCTCAGGATTGCAGAGACTGGAAACTATAGAGTTGCCAGCATCTAAGGCATTTGCTGTCTGGTTCTTTTCCGCTGAGACCACATGGTCACTTGGCTGTTTTTCTCTGTAAAATTAGTTCCTTCTCCAATCTCTCCCTAATTTTCTCCATTTCTGCAGCATGACTCTGTGCTTTTTTTGTGAGCCCACAGCCAGTCACATCCAGTTTTACGTCTCTGAAGCTCATTAAAATATTACTTCCACATGCTAAAAATTATTAGGTGTGGGAAGAATATATTAATACACATAATTTTAAATGAGAGAGCCATGGAAGGCTTTTTATTATCCATTACAGAGAGGAAGTTTTTAAACTTAAAGAAGGTGAAGCTTGTGATGAAAATGTTAGAAACAGCAGTGAATGGGATGAAATTAGTCACATGCCTTCAGATAGATGTAAGAGCAAAAATAAATGAACTTCTCTGAATACTATTTATTGTTGTAAACCACTGAGTGAGAAGCAACAATTCTAACACATATGACAAAATGATTTGAACTTTGAATATGTATTAACTGGTAGCAGAATGAACATCTTCCATCGTGTTTGGGAACACTGAAATTCCAGTATAAACCCATCCAAACTGAGGAGCAATTTTGAAATACAAAATAAACACCAAAAAAAAAAAAAAAAAAAAAAGCTATAGAATTTTTAGTTAAGTAAATGGACAGTAACATCTCCTGATTAGTAATGTACAATACAACCAGGATGCAAATGCAAAATCTGTAGTTACTCATTAGTAGTGTTGCATACAGTAAAGGCATGAGATACTAACTCCAAGTAGATTATAAATCCAATGGAAAATGAAAAAATTATCTCAGTCATGTCGTAGGCTTCTTTTGGGGTGGGTCTGGGAGCAGCTGTTGATCATAAAAAAACTAGCATACTCTATAGAAGTCATTAAAACTGCTGCTTGATCTACATTTACAAAACCATATTGATAACATGCTTACCAAAACTTGTAAAAATTAAAAGTTGGAAAAGAAGATCTGAGGATTTTATAAACCAACACAGATTGTGGCAGCCTTATAATTATGATTAAATATTTAATGTCTATGCTACTGTCAACTGAGCAATCCACTTATGCTGTGAAAGCAGCTTTCTGCATTCTATCTTTTCTTCAATACAAGCTCTATACAAGGGTACTCATGAGAACATGTTTTGCCACACTTGGCAATTCGTGTAACTGAACAAGAGCATTTTGAACCCATTGGCAAGTTTATGATGAGCTACAAAGTGAAACATAGATTGTGTGTAATTTAAGTCCCCTCCTATGAGGGCATTTCTCCAGATTCACGTAGACTTAACCTAGAACAAATTCTACTTGTTATTGGATGCATGAGCAAGCTTTCTCTCCTTGAAGAAACCAAAAAGAGTGGATATCCAATTCTCCCAGCACCATTTATTGAATAGGGGGTCTTTCCCCCAGTGAACGCTCTTGTTTGGTTTATTAAAGATTAGGTGGCTGTAAGTTGTTGGTTTCATTTTCTGGTTTTCTATTCAATTCTAAATGTCTATGTCTCTATTTTTGTGCCAGTACCATGCTGTCTTGACCAGTATGGCCTTGTAATACAGCTAAAATCTGGTATTGTGGTACCCCTGGCTTTGTTTTTATTACTAAGAACTGCTTTAGCTATATGGATTTTTTCTGGTTCCATACAAAATGCAAAATCGTTTTTTCCAAGTCTTGAAAGTAGGTATTTTAATAGGGATGGCATTGAATTGGTAAATAGCTCTGGGAAGTATAGACATTTTAACAATGTTGATTCTTCCCAGCCACGAGCATGGTATGTTATTCTATTTATTAATGTCCTCTGCTATTTCCTTTGTTAGGGTTTCATAATTTTCTTTATAGAGGTCTTTCACCACTTTTGTTAGGTATATTCCTAAGTATTTCATTTTCTTTGGGGCTATGGTAAAGGGAATTGTGTCCTTAATTAACCTCTCATCTTGGCTGTTGTTGGCATATACAAAGGCAACTGACTTCTGGACATTGATTTTATATCCTGAGACATTACTATATTTTTTGATGACTTCCAAGAGTCTTATGGATGAGTCATTAGGGTTACCTAAGTATAGGATCATATCATCATCAAAAAGGGAGAGTTTGACCACCTCTGCTCCCATTTGGATGCCCTTTATTTCCTTGTCTTGTCTAATTGTATTGGCTAGAACTTCCGGCACTATGTTGAATAGTAATGGTGACAGAGGGCAACCTTGTCTGGTTCCAGTTCTAGGAGGAAAAGCTTTCAGTTTTACTTTAATATTTTCAGTAAAATATTAGCCGGGGGTTTGTCATAGATAGCTTCGATCAGAAGAAATGTGCCAGCTATGCCTATACTCCTCAGTGTTCTAATTAGAAAAGGATGCTGAATTTTATTGAAGGCTTTTTGTGTGTTTTTTTGAGAGGATCATATAGTTGATGCTTATTTGTTTTTAGTGCTGAATGTTATTCCCTTTTCTAGTTGTACCACAATTTATCCATGCACCTATTGAATGAGACTTTGGTTGCACCTGTGCTTTGGCAATTATGAATACAGGTGCTATAAACATACAGATTTGTGGTATGGATGTAAGTTTCAAGTCATTTGGGTAAAGATCAAGAACTGTGACTTCTAAATCATATAGTAAGAGTATGTTTAGTTTTGTAAGAAACTGCAAAACAGTCTTTGAAGTGGCTATACCATTTTGCATTTCCACCAGTAATGAACGTGAGTTCCTGTTGCTCCACATCCTTGCCAGGATGTGGTGTTGTCACTGCTCTGGATTTTGGCCACTCTCATAGATGCTTAATGGCATCTCATTGTTTTCATTTGCATCTCCCTAATGACACAGCAGAGGGAATAACTCATATGCTTATTTCCTGTCTGTGTATCTTTGATGAAGTATCTTTTAAGGTCGATCCATCTTTTAATTAGATTGGTTGTATTTTTACTGTTGAGTGTTAGTAGCTCTTTGTGTATTTTGAGTTATACTTTATTATTAGAGATGTCTTTTGCAAGTGTTTTCTCCTAGTTTGTGGCTTTTCTTTTTATTTTATGATAGTGCTTTTTACAGAGCAAAAATTTTAATGAAGCACAGATTATCAATTCTTTCGTTCATAGATCATACCTTTGGTGTTGTATCTAAAGTCATGGCCAAACTCCAGATAATCTAGCTTTTCTCCTGTTATCTTCTAGGAATTTTACAGTTTTATCTTTCATATTTAGGCCTGTGATCCATTTTGAGTTAATTTTTTGGAGGGTGTGAGTTCTATATGTAGATTCTTTTTTCTTTTTTGTAGGTGGTTGTCCAGTTGTTCCAGCACCATATGCTGGAAAAGATAAACTTTTCTCTAGCATATTATTGTTTCTTTTTTGTCGAAGTTTGGTTGATACATTTATGTGGATCTATTTCTGGACTTATTTTTCCTAAATTTTAGGTTAATGTGAGGGTACCAACAACCGAGACATAGTATTTGAATTTGTTAGGTAGAGTCCCTCTTGTAGTTGTGTTCCACACCCAAAAGTTTTGCCATACACCCCTACATTGTGCCCATTCAGTGGGAGCACCCCAACCACCCTCCAACTTGAATTGAAATGAGTTTTCTTCTTTTGTGGGTGTGAAAAGATTGTCTACTGGCTTCATATTAGTATTTGAGTACATTGGACATTTGCTTTTCCATTCTTGTGGCACTTTACTGAGAAGAATGTGTTTCAGCTCCATCCAGGTTTATTCTGTTCCATTGCTCTATTTGTCTGTTCTTTTGCCAATACCACACTTTATTATTGTGGCCTTAGAGTAAGGCTTGAAGTTGAATAGTGTTAGCCATCCAATTTTGTTCTTCTTTAATATCGTGTTGGTTATTCTGGGTGCTTTGGCTCTCTATATTTACATAAAATCAGTTCGTTGATATTCATAAAATAATTTGCTGGGATTCTGATTTTGATTTCATTAAATATATAGATCAAGTTGGGAAGAACTTAAATTTTGACAGTATCTCCCCATTTATTTAGCTCCTCTTTGATTTTTTTTTGTCAGAGTTTTATCATATAGATCTTATGTATATTTTGTTAGATGTATACCTAAATATTTCAATTTTTGAATTCCAATGTAAGTGGTATTGTGCTTTTAACTTCAAATTCCACTTGTTCATTGCTAATATGTAAGTAAAGCACTTGAATTTTGTATATTAACCTTGTATACTGCAAATTTGATATAATGGCTTATTTGTTCCAAGATTTTTTTTGGGGGGAGGGGTCCTATTTGGGGGGATTTTCTATATAGGTGATCACGTCATCTGTGAACAAAGACAGTTTTATTTCTTTCTTCCAAGTCTGTGTACCTTTCTTTTCCTTTTCTAGTCTTACTGCATTTGGGAGGACAAACATTTATTTTTGCTCATATTACATGTTATCAGCTATCATCAGCTGCACAGATCTAGTCCATGTGTTTTTTCATTTTGGAACCAAGACTTAGGGAACAAATGCTGCCTGGAGTGATAAATGAGCAAGAGCTCCAGCAGAATCAGGATTCAATTCTCAGGTTCTACTCAGAACAGGAATGTTATCACTTCTGCTCATATTCTGTTGGCTTATATAAGTCACATGTCTACAGGAAGCACTATGAATCACAGATCAATGAATCCTTTCATAGAGGGGCCAAAATCTGGAGATAAGATTAAGGAATTAATACATACAGTATTGAATATTTGTCATATGGCAAATTCTGTATAATATTACTATTACTATTAACATCTCTTTACCTGTTTCAACCAGGCAACAACCCTGGGTCACTGTTACTATCCACTTTCTACTCTAGCCAATCCATTAGAATTGCTGAGAGAACTATTCTAACCTAGAATGTTGTTCCTACAAGATGATGACCTTAACATCAAATGGCTCTCTGTCCTTCTCACCAGTATTTTCACTTTTCCTGCTACCATAACCCATTCTATCTATTCCCTGCAATGTCTACTTCAAGTCGTAACTATTTTCCTCCAAGTAAACACAAGGTCTTCTTCCAATTGCCTCCCTACAGATGACTTGCTCACTTGACAAGCACAATTGAGAAAACTGAGCACATTAGGTGGGAACTCATTTCCATTTCCTGGCATGGCAAACCTAACTACAAATCTAGCAAAGCCCATCCTCAGCCTCAATGCCTTTTGTCCAGGCGCAAATAATTAAATAAGTGTCTAGTCTTCTATGTTTTTCTGCTGTATTTTTCTGCTTTCTTCTTATATTTGGTCATTTGTCCCCCATTTTCTCTTATGTTTTCAATGGATTTTCTTCCTTTCTATTAATTTTTTAAAATTGTTTTGGACTTGATATAGAACTATGATAATGTTTATCCTGATTTAGAATATGGTACTTGTATAAAATTTCACACCTCTTTTTAACATGTGCCCTGAGGAATATATTGAATTATCATTCATCTCTATATCTCCTGTATAGTTTATACTTATATAGCAGTTACTATGTCACAGTTACCATTTTAAAAGCTTCCCTTCTATTAATTAACTTAATCTCTTTAGCAACTTTAGTATTATCTGTTCTAGTTTACATCAGAAGAAATGCGGGTACAGAAGGGTTGTTAATATATAGGTATGGTGTCTTTTTCACTGTGAACATGTAAAGAAATTTTAACAGCTGGACATAATCATATATCTGGTCTTATTCTAGTAGTAAACAAGTGGGGTTCTACCATTTCCTTCTTATGGTAATTGATGAAGTTCATAAATGTAAGAAGTCTGAAGTGGTCAGAATGTTAGCAGGAATCATCATGTGGTTGGTATGTGCATCAGAATATAAGTGAAAATCACTTCCTCCTCTTCGCCTGATGAAGCTTGAGCATTTAACTTTCATGTTTCTCAACTCATTCTCTGTTGCCACAGCAACTAAAGAATTCCATTCCAATGCTCTTAAAGATAGCTTACAAATACAGTTTTTTGAGAAAAGGCAATGAATCATATTTTTTTAAACAAGATGGTCAACATGAAGAGCTAGAATTCAAGTGTTTCTCAAGAGTCAATGAATAAGCTTTAATTTTTTCTTAGCAAAATCCTATCCATTGAAAACATCATGTTCCCCATAATGTTGGTAGTGAACAATTTTAGTTTTTTATTATTTTATAATTGAGCCCTATATAGAAACTGAGAACGTACTTGTATTAGTCCAGGTTTTCTAGAGAGACATGGATAGATAGACAGATAGGTAGGTAGATATGAGGAGGGATTTGTTGGGGGAATTGACTCACATGACTTCAGAGGCTGAAAAGCCCCATGATTGGCTGTCTGCAAATTGGAGAACCAGGAATGCTGGCAGCATGGCTCAGCCCAAGTCTGAAAACCTAACTGGGGAAGCTGATGATGTTATTCTTAATCCTGAGGCCCCTCAGGCCACTGATACAAGTCCCAGCATCAAAAGGCCAGAGAACCTGGACTTTTTATATCCAAAATCATGAGAAGAAGGGTGTCCCAGCTTTAGCAGAATTACTTATAATGTTCTGTTCATCTTGAAAGGGGCCAGTATTTCTCAATGTTTACCTTTACAAATTTATATTCCATGTTATAGAAAAGGGCATTTATAGTTCCTTTGCCTTTTTCAAGATTTTTTTCCCTTCTTGCTTAGACATTTAAAAAAAGATTTTCCAGTGTATTAGAAAAATGTGAAATTGAGATAATAGCTACAGCTGAAATGTTGTTCTGATTAGGGTTCTTTGGCTTGCATATGATATAAACAGAACCCAAGCTTGCTTAAGCAAAGAGAAATGTGTTATGAGCCAGCTTGGATGCCTCACTGGAATCCTAAAGTAAAAACAATAGCATGGGAAAACAAGTCTAATGAGAATCTCCAGCAGTGCCTGCATGCTCTCTAACACTTAGCTCTATTTTTTTTTTATTTTGGCTGCATGCTTCTGTGTCACTACACAGCAGTTTCAGTCAAGTGGTGGGGACACAGGCAAAGAACACCAAGATCGGTGTGTTTGGTTGCATATTTAGTACCTATTCCCAACTCAATATATCTAAAATGAGTTTTTTTTTTTGTTTGTTTGTTTTTTTGAGACAGAGCCTCAAGCTGTCACTCTGAGTAGAGTGATGTGGCATCACAGCTCACAGCAACCTCCATCTCCTGGGCTCAAGCGATTCTCCTGCCTCCGCCTCCCAAGTAGCTGGGACTACAGGCACCCGCCACAACGCATGGCTATTTTTTGGTGGCAGCCATCATTGTTGTTTGGCAGGCCTGGGCTGTATTCGAAACCGCCAGCTCAGGTGTATGTGGCTGGCACCTTAGCCGCTTGAGGTACAGGCGCTGAGCCTAAAATAAAAATTTTTAATCATCTTTACCTCCTCTTCGTAACTCTTTAAACTTCTTGTTTATCCAAAAGTCTTTTGTCATTTCAGTTAAACTAAACCACTCTATCCTTCTTAAAACATCTGAAAGTTACCCTTGATTTTTTCTTTTTCTCCTACATCTCTTATATAGTCCATAAGTAAATCTCCAAAATATTAGAAGCTAACTAGTATTTATGATCTCCACTGATACTACCCTAATGTCTGAAGGAATAGCCATTTTTCACCAAGATAATTGAAATAGTGTCCTAAATGGTCTTCTTCATTTAGCACTTGTTTTATGATTTATTCTTAACAGTAAATTCTGATAATATTTTAAATATAAATTTGGTCTTGTTTCTCCTCTTCAAAAACGCTTCAGCAGATTTCTTATTGCAGCATAAATAACCAAGTCTTTTGCCTGTGATGTTTTTCTTCCTTTTTTTCTTCCAGCTCTAGTGTTTACCATAGAATTAATTGTCTCCAACATTTATTTATTTGTTTCTTCATTGCCTGTCTCTTCTCTCTTTTTTTTTTTTTTTTTTTTATTAAATCATAGCTGTGTACATTGATATGATCATGGGGCATCATATACTAGCTTCATAAACCATTTGACACATTTTCATCCCAATATTCAACATAGCCTTCCTGGCATTTTCCCA
>CAUYPK010087900.1:0-120379 GCA_963574355.1 Loris lydekkerianus | reverse complement strand
TTGGTTAAAAGGGTATAAAGCAAGTCGACTTGCTTTTGGCTCAGGAGGTCAGAAAGGGCCACTTTTTGCTGGATTACCAATTAAATACCCCCCCCCCCCCCAGCTAGCCTTTGAGAGCTGTAGAGTATGATGAAATGGAATTTCTTTCTTTAAAGTGGTGTGATTATTTTTTAGCCAGGGCAGTTAGGTTTTATTTGGTATTTTTGTATGACATTGTTCTCCTACATTTCTTAGAAAGTATTCTTAAAGGGCCACGAATAAATGAGAAGTTTCTCGTGCTATCAGAAGGAAGAAAGATAATAACATATATTAATATATGCCTAGAAGCTGTGCTAGACACTTTGGTTTATCAGTTAGTTTAGAGCAAAATTTAGAGCAACACCAGCAAGATGGGTAGTGTTACATGGATTTTTACAGATTAGAAAACTGAGAAATATTAAGTAATATGTCCAGTGTAATAGGAATAGACGTGGTGGAGACAAGAGGGAGAAACCTCAGGTCTGATCAGAACACACGAATCTCTGTATGTTGGAGACTGTGCAGAGAAGCACAATCAAACTACAGTATAGCCTCCATAAGTTGACCACCCAAGGGACTGTAACAAACTGGCCGACACAAGGAGGTGGTCAACACAACAACTAGACCTACTGTACTGACACATACATATGGTGCACGTCTGGTCTATGAAAATTAGGTCACGTTAAGGAGGTGGTCAATGTAGGGAGGGATCAACTATGGAGGTTCTACTACCAAGGAACTTTCATTTATCGGTAATGTCTTCCAAGTACAGCCACAACACCCAACTTAGCAAAGCTCCTTGCCATTCCTCTCCTAATCTCTCACTGAGAAGAGCACAGTCCTATCTGCAACCTCTTCCATATACCAGAGTGACTCCATATTCCATGGATAAAAGGGCTTCTAGGGGAAAGGGGAACTGACTGGGGAGAGACAAAGATTCCTACCCATAATGACTCAGTAGCTGAGATAATGAAGAGGGAACTCTTCCTCTGCTCAAGGACATTCTGACAAGTGTTTCCAAAATAAATCTTATTTCTTCACAGAGCAGGATTCATTGAAAAAACAAAAAACAAAAAACAGATCCAGTGTAGAAATATGATGTAAAGGTAAAAAGAAAGCACAACACCGCCCAAACAAATATAAAACAATACAAAAGAACCTTGAAAAATAATTTTTTTAATTATTGTTTTTGTGCACTCACACAAACTATTTGTTTCAAAATGCTAAAAATGTTTGCTTCTTCAAGCAATTTTTTTTTTGTTGTTGTTGTTGCAGTTTTGCTGGGGCCAGATTTGAACCCACCACCCTTGGTATATGGGGCCGGTGCCCCATTCACTGAGCCACAGGCACTGCCCTTCTTTAAGCAATTTTAATAACTTTTGAATCATTATTATCAACAAGATAAATGATTCACATGAACCATAAAGGTGACCTGAAAAGCAAATGGAATAGAAATATAGTTGATAATTGAAAACAAATCAGGAGCAGATGGCCACACCATTGCCAGGGCCGTGGAGACTTGGACTGGTGCAGCTTGGTGGGAGAAAGCTTTCTCTGCACACAGAAAATGTAGTCATAGTATAGATGCAACACGGCATCTTTGGGATGAGCTTACTAAAGCCTGAGACTTGTTTCGTGAGTCATTTCATTTGAGTAAGATGTGGCTGAGGGGAGGGAAATTAATTACATAAAACTGAATTCGACTCAGGGAATTAAGTGTGCCAATCCCTGCAAAAATCCCCAAGGACTCAAATGAGACAGACATGAGATGTTTTGTCTAATGTAAAGAGTATACAGGTTTCACATGATTCTGTTTCTGCTTTCAGAATATTTCACCGGTGTGCTCTCAGAATAACTAAGATGAATGGAGGAACTACTTTCTGTATTTTGAAACCAAGCTGTCATTAATTATGGTTTATTTACTTGATGACTCGAGTGTAGCAA
Organism: Loris lydekkerianus; assembly: GCA_963574355.1. Lineage (NCBI taxonomy): Eukaryota > Metazoa > Chordata > Mammalia > Primates > Lorisidae > Loris > Loris lydekkerianus. The sequence goes on along the minus strand of CAUYPK010087900.1, from coordinate 118,417 downwards.
ACAGTTCAGTCGCTCCACTTGTTTCCAAACATAAATTCTTGGATTGAATATGTTTACCAATGGAAATCAACAGCTCCCCAAAGTTGATTGCAACAGCTCACCAACAATCAAACGGTGTCCTCCATCATCTCCTGCTGGTCAGCCCCATTCCTGCTCCTGCTATTGGTCTTAATCTTTACCCATCTGCTTCAGACCATCAGCTGCCAGAGCTGCCCATGCAGGTCTAAGTTAGAAGAACTGTCTAACCCTCCACGAACTGACTTCCAAAAAATACTCTGGGGACAGTCTTCTCCATTCTCATCCTGTAAAGGACGGTTGATGAGAAAGATGGAAAATACCAATGCAGTTATCTTCTACTTCTCTAGGGGTAAGATGGAGCAAAGTAGGTTTTTATGAAGAGTTACCTACTTCTCTTCATTTCTGCCTTCCTAGAATTTCTCATGTGACATGACTTCATCACCGCCACTCCCTCCCTATCTCAATCTCATCCATCTTCTCAGCTCCACACTGGGTACCCTGTATTCTAATTTCCTACGTACACAATAAGCCACCAGGCCAAGTATATGAATTGATTTTTTTATGTTCCTTTTACTTTTTAATAACACACTGGAAATATTAGATGCAGTTATTAGCAACCACATTAATTTTACCATTCACAAATGAAAATCGATTTTACATGCTTCCCGAGCACACCAGATGCAGTTGACTTCACTTTTAAAAGAACAGAGAGCCCAGTAATGATTATGGGGATAGCTGCTGGTGACAACGGCTGTGAGCATTTTGGTAAAATGACAAAATTTGAGAAGCCATTTATAACCTACCTTAGGGTCTCTTCACAGTATTGTTCATGGTCTAGTCCATGAGGGGACAGCACATTGCATTCAATTTGGAGAGCCTAACAGTGACTTTAGGTCAGTTTTCTAAACCCTTGGAGATGGCGAGTAAAGTTGTAAAGGCTAGTACAAAGAGTAATTAATCACAGCTGCAAATACACAACTCCCCTATATTCAGGTCCCTGATACTTAGCTAATTTTATGTGTATTATGTGAACAGAAAGAAAAAAATCAAGCTATTTATTCATCATTACCTGCTAGAATATAAATTCAGTAGAACATCATCTCTCTACAGGCTTAACAGAATCAATCTCATTATCAGAGATGCCCTTTCTTCAGGAAGGTTGACACTGAGGGCTCACACACTTAACAGAGCTTAATTCATCACAAAAGTGCACAAATGTGACCCTTGACTCCTAACAACAGTTATCACAACACTGTAGAGTTCTTTTTTCCTTTGTTTATCTTTAAAATACAACCAAAAATCAGTATTTTATGGATAGGAGAATATCGATGAAGAAATAAAAACTAAGTGTTTACTAATAGAAAAAACATGTTTTTAAGCAAACAATTTTATTTCAATTAACCTTTAGCCGTTCTTTATATTCAGGAACTTCAAATAATAAAAATTTGGAGGTGAATTATGTATTAGGGACAGTATGTAAAGGGGGACACATCGGAAGTTCATTCAGTTAAATGTTAAATTTTCTCCACAAGGAAACTAAGAAAATGAAATGAAAGTAGCAGAGCTGATTAGGCAGGGCTAGGACTGACACACACCCAGTCTCACTTTGTCTGATGATCCCTCTACTGACTGGTAGTGACACTGGGTTTTCTTAAAAATACTGAACAATATGGTTTAGGAAAACACATTTAATGACAGTGGATCAGAGAAAATTAAAAAACCCAATAACAACCTCCCCTTCTGCCTTATTTCATTTGCCAAATCAATAATTCCCAAATAATTGTCTGCTTTTCACAGTCTATGGATGGTCCATTCATATTGTTCAATCCCTGGTCTTCTCTCAGACCTCATCTGACTCACGGAAGCCTCAGGTTGTTATTTACTTATGGCTATTCCCACAGTCTTCCTTGCTTTGAGTCCCACACAGGCTGTTTTCCCACAGTGTGGGAACTGCTAACGCTGGCTGAAGGAAGGAGGAGCACGCAGGCTAGGTTTCTCAATTCTTCATTCCAAGCAGCTGAAAAAGTAAACGTGCATCTCATATGCTCTCTGAATCACAATCCCCAATGCACAGCACCAACACAGCTGTTCTGGGTGCATCCACCATCCCAGCATTCTCAGTTTTTGGAAAAGAAAAGGCATTCTCACACCTGCCAAAAGTTTCTAGGTCTTGGGTCATCCCAGAGCAAAGGCAAAATCATGCTCAGACTTTCAGAACAGCCAGGTTTATGAAACTGAGATGGATACTTCCAATATTAATATTAATTAACAATGTGGAAAGTCTCAGAAGTATGCATCACCTTGAAATGTACATTGAAGGAGTAAAATGTGCAGGATTCTTTTTACAGAGAATAAAAGCATTTATTATCAACAGGGGTATGAAAGGAATTCACTGTAAATGTTTGGAAAGGCACTTGGAAAGGAGGACAGAGGGATATTCCAGCAATAATGAAAAGCTCATACTCTTCTCAAGTCAGCTCCAGAATACAAAACTCCTCCCTGCGAACAGGTTCCAACAGCCAGCTCAATCCCCTCTCTCAAGCCCAGCGTAGGGCTTGAATGGAGTCATGCATTTCTACTGCTTGCAGCAGGAACCTTGACCTTACATGGAGTAGCTCCTGACTTTTCTGAAACAGAGAAAATCAGCCCTCTCCATTTTTACCCATAAACACAATCTGGTCTTAAATGAAAATAAATTCTACGTGAGAAAAAATTAAATCTGGCATTAGTCTCATAATATTTACAAGACTCTGTGGTGACTATTCCAGGGTCCTTAGAGATGCACCCAGCGTGGGCCTTCCATTAAGGAGAAGCCCAAATGTGGGGCTCCCCATGTGCGATCTCATTCAGCCTTCACAATGGCCACACAAAGCTAGTTTTATCACAGTCTTTTCTCAGGGAAATAGCAGCTCTGATAACTTGTCTCAGGTCAAACAGCTAGAGAGTAACCAAACTGAGCGAGGCTGATAATCTCTACCCCATCCTGGGGCTCATCCAAGGATGAGGAGAAAGAGAACAGACAGTATAGCGAAGTTCAGGATGTGCCAAATCAGTCGCCTGGATAGTAAGTTCTCTGGAAATTCAGAGAAAAGAGAGATCTTTGTCCCAGCATTCGCTTTCGTGAACACAATTCAGCTACTGTTGACTGCAAGCTGAGTGTGCACGGATGGGCCTGCCTGACTCACTCGACAGGAGCAGATGTCACAGAGCTTGGTGGCAGAGAGCACCACAGTCGTGTTTCTTACTGGCCAGGCTCCCTAACTCTGCCAAAAATCTTAGTTTACAAATCAATAAAGTGGGGGAGCCTGTGAGGAGCACCCCAATGCCTAATTCAATCGGCTGTCAGAGTTATGATTATAACAGTGTCTACAACTTGAATATTAGGTTTGATTGTATTTATCAAACATGAAATGAGGAATGTAGGCTCAAGTTCAGTGAGAAAAAATATGCTATACAAGCCGTATGTACTTTAAAAAAAAATTATTTTTATTGTTTGGGATTCATTGAGGGTACAAAGAAGAATCATTACACTGATTGCATCTGTTAAAGTCCCTCGTGTAGCTGTGTCCTGTCCCCAAGAGGTGTGGCACACACCATGACCCCCATCCTCCTCCCTCTTCCTCTCCTCTACTTGCTCACTTTCAAATCATTGGACATTATCAACCAGGCTCAACTGATCTTTGTTGATTACATATATAGTGGCCATTCTTTTCCAATTACTGTCACATTATCTTGAAGGAAATTGACTTGTCTGTTCTCCCTCTCAGCTGTCTTTCAAATCTATGGTTAGAATCACAGCAACTCAGGACTGGAATGAACCTTTTCTTGACCTCATTCAACCCCTATATAATTTTGACTCCTCCCTTAGCAGAGACCACACAGCCTATGCTAGAACACTCCGATGAGAAGAAATCACTTACTCCCTGGGTACCCCAGTAGTCACTATAAAGACAGCAAAACAAACCCAAAGAAAAAGAGAGACTGTTAATTTATATCTGGTTAACTCTAGAGTAGAAGAGTCTAACAGAGATTTAGATTGAGATCTGCAAAAGTTAAACTATGCATAGAGTCAGGAAGGAATCTCTAAGCTAAAACTGAAAACAAGGTGACAATACATCTTTGAAAGTTGCAACTACACAAGGCCAGAATAGATTTCCGCTCCTCCCCACAAAAATGCTCCAAAATTCACATTAATATAGTAATGTAAATTTGATACTTAGGTTTCAGAAAACTTTGTGACAATTATATAATGTGAATCCAAATATGTTTTTTATCAAATATACACTTTCTTATTTTCCAAAGGATATTATACCGGGTACACTTAGCAAGCCACTTCTTAGCTTTGTTAATGTTCTAACAAAGAACATTAAAATACACAGAGTTTTACTAGGATATAATTAAATCTTGAGGGAGGATTTTTAAAGTAAACCCTAGTTACAGTCAATTTTCATTAAGTGGAACCAATTTTTAAATAAGCTCCCTTTTCTATCTTTACTTAAGCGTGTATCATTCCAAAGTTTTACAACATTTGCCAACTAATTTAACAGCAATCTGTCATTTATTAAAATGCAAACTGGTACCAATCCTGTTACAGCTAGATGCTTATCTGATAAAAAACATATCCCTCTTGGGTGGTATTTGCTAATTTTGTTATGATTATTATTACTGCTTTTATTATATAAGTTCATTATACCTCTTCACTCCCCTCCTGGTAAACATATGTCTTTCATTTAGGGGTGGAGGATATGTGTATGCACATGTGTGTATATATAAGAGCAACGTATGAGTGTAAAGGAACCTTGTGCTTTCAGAAACTACTTCAAATATCCAGTTTCAAAATCTGGTGAAATAAAAAGGCAACTGAGGATGAGAAGGGAAAACAGTAATTAGAGTCTTCGTAAGAGACTGAACAGTCAGACATATGCCAATAAATGTCCATCAACTGTCTTGGTTTCCATCTGGACCCCTGAATACAATAGCATGAGAATGGGCTAATGGCCACTGTTCCAGCGGGGGGACTGAGGGCCAATGATGTTGATTTCATTGATTCTTCTTGCCTATCCTTGATAGTGACTCTGTTCACTATCTGTTCTGTTGTAAATTTATGCTTTAATTGGTATTTCAAAAGCTGAAGAAACAAACGAACAAAAAAACCCCACCTGAACTTGAAAGTGCCCTGGTAGATAAAATGACAAAGCAAATTTCATGAGCTGTACCCCTCCCCTAAAATATCTATAATGAACCGCATAATTTCTCCAGAAGAAAGAGACTACGGAAAATGCCAAACCAGTGCTTGGTACATAGTGGGTACTTAAGAAACATTTCTTGAGTAAGATAATCAGGGAAGTACTGATAACCTTAATATATAGGCCTTTCTGATTACAGGCAAGATTCAATTTCAAGTTTTTTATTGTTTTTCTAAAGAATGTGATTAAACACACTGTCAGGAACTTGTGAAATGCTGTCCATACGTTAGACACCTGCTGATGAATGTCAATTGTACCAGCTCTTATTAAAGTTTAATAGTCCAAATGGGGCAAAGAAGATGACTCCAAGGCAACTAGACTGCACTACGGTAAATGTTGTTATTGTGTGCTGCCGATTCTGCCTCCGCTTAGCAGATTCTGTAAACTGAAGGGACTTTGGGAGTTTGCTTGCATTTTACTTAGAACATTTATTCATCATTATACAGTGAGTTTCCCCAAGACAAGGGCTGAGTGTTATTCATCCTTCCCACCACTTAGCAAAGTGCCTGGAATATCACAACCACCCAGTGAGTATCCCCTGCATGCAATCAGGAATAAATGAATGAATAACAAATCTGTCAAAGAAAACTTTAGGCTCTTAGCTTCTTATTTTGACAACAAACCTGGGGTCAGCTATATTGAAAACATTGCCAACTGACTCACTTATTTTATAAAATCATTTTCCTATTTGGGATTTACTGAGAAGATAAGCCAAGCATGTCCCCTGAGGGAACTCTTTGCCAGCCACACCAAGGAACCAGGCCAAAGGCTCCCCATGGTAAATAGAACCATGTCAGTTTGTATGACACAAATCTTTAAATTGTCTTTTCCTAAGATGGCATGTCGAATTTCAATTGTGAGATTCCTGAAAAAATTGTTTGTTCTGCTAAGAAGCCTGAAATGCTTTTGGTCAGGCAGGGGGAGTAGTGAGGGAAGAGTTTTAAAAAGAAAAAAAATGGCAAAATTTGCACATAAAAATACTTCTTTGACTGCAGGGCTTATGCAGAATTGAAAGTTGAAGCTTAAGCTGGAAAGTTTTGGAAATATGCTATTACAGCAGAAGTCTGTATGACAGACGTCTGTTCTAATTGTGAGGAAAAGAGGGCAGACTCTGTGGACGTCTAGGAAATAGTACAGGCAAGACTTATTAGATGACTGTGATAAGGAAAGGAAAAAAATCACAGGTTTTAGAAAGGGAGACTGGGTGAATGGTGGTGCCCTCAATAAGAAAAGTAAGACATAAATACTGGTAAAAATTGACTTAACCACTAAAATTCAAACATTCTGACTCTAAAGGTCTAATGAGTTTAGAAGAATTTTCATAAAATACTTCCAGATTTTAAAATAAAATAAAATTTAAAAGCAACTCGAAAGTTGATAAAAACAAAAGCTTTTATGTGACTAAAGCTGAGAACCCTGGTAAGTTAAATGCAGGACTTCTCAGAGCCTTTACTGTGCTTTAAAAATTTTTAAAGTGTTTCTGAAGTGTCTATGACAGCAAATCCCCCCATCTCCAATTTCTTTTGTTTAGTACTTCATTAAATTAGTGACTGATGGGAAGTGCTTTAGAAAATATTCTCTTACATATTTTCTACCACTTCTAAAAGCCATTTCCTAATAATAATCTCAAGATTATGTATAATTACCTTCCATAAAATAATTCAGCAACTATGAAATTGATTAAACCCAGAGATTTAGAACAATCAAGACTTTTATATAAAATTATTATTAAAATTATTTTATAAAATTATAAAATTTTTAAAATTATTTTATATATTTTAAATATATAAATATATTTATATATTTAATATAAATAAATATATTTAAATATATTTAAATATATTTTATATATTTTATATATTTATATAAAATATATAAAATATATATATATATTTATAATTTATAAAATATATAAAATATAAAATATATAAAATATATAAATTATTAACTGTGCCTGTTTTCAGTGGCACTGAAAAATAAAATATATAAAATATATAAATTATTTTATATATTTTAAAATATATAAAATATATAAAATATATAAATTATTAACTGTGCCCATTTTCAGTGGTGATAATGATTAAGATTCATAACATAATTAGAGACTTTACATTGTTTCAGGAACTCTACTGAATATTTTACAGGCATTAATCATATAATCCTCATGACACTCCTATAAAGTAATCACTAGCATTTAGCTCCATTTTATAGAGAAACAAACTAATCATCAGAGAGGCTAATTAACTTGAACAAGGTTTTAAAAAAGTACTAGAACCCACATTTTCAACCAGAGAGCCTAACTCCAGAATCTGGGCACTTTAACCACCATACTATAAAATGTATGGTCATAACTTATTTCTAGAATGCTAAGCAAAAACAATGCAAGTATGCAGCAAGGTGCCATGCAAGTCATTCATTCATACACTCACTCATTCATTCATTCATTCACTCATTCATTCTTCAATAAATACCTGCTGAGTACCAGATACTGTTTTTGGTACTTGGGGAACAGCAGAACAAACAGTTCAACTCTGGGTGTTTATGGAGGAGATGCCAATAAAATAAGTAGATAGAATGAAAGAAGGAGGGCTAATATTGCAAAGAAGGAGTTCTAGAAGGTTGGAGTGTGCTTGTGTTATACTGTGCAAAGGAAGAAATGGGCAGGACTCCCTGTGAGGACAAGTTAGATGAGAGCTCAGCAGCATTTTGCACAGGAAGGTCTCTGTGACCTTGACGACAGCAGCTTCAGTGGGTTGCTGAGGTGGAGTGCGGAAGCAGTGGCTTCATGAGATAATTGGCAAAAAAAAAGAGCTGATAGAGGGCAAGGATGAATAATGGTTTCACAGAATTTCATTCTAAAGGGAAAAAGAAAAATGAGGCAAAATTAGAAAGATAAAACAAGAGAGTGTCTCCTCTCATTCTTTAAGATAGCAGGATTAACAGTATGAACACATGTTGATGGAAAGAATAGAGTTGAGAGAGAAATTTTGATATTAAAAGAAAAAAGAATGGCTTGAGATAGGTCTTTGATGGGCTAAGAAGGCGTGAGGTCTGGTGAACAAATGGAGAAGCAAGAGAGAAAGAATTAATTACAATAGCAGCAGGGAAAAAATTAGAATATGTGGCCACAGAAAAAGGGGGAAGGTTAAATGTACTGAGTAAAATAGAAATGATATAAAACAGAATCCACTAGGTTTCATTGAGGCCCATGTTCTGACTTCCTTAGCTGTGTTAACTTTCTCTTTTTCCTCTCTATAAAACTGGGGTGAACACTACCTGTCTCATGACACTATTATGAAGATGAAAAGTTATTATCTATGTGAGGGCATAAGAGTGACTATAGTGTAATAGTCCAAAAAGTTAAATGTTGTTCATGCTGCTGTGATTATTATTATTACTAATTGTAGTCAGCTCACATTATATAATTCTAATCCTTGCATTTAATTTTATGCCTCCTTAGCATCCAATAAAATGCATTCCTTAGGAGAAAGAGCAAGTTGTCAACTGTGACATGGTTTGTTTAACATAGTTTCTCTAATGCGATTTTGGCACATTAATTCTAACGGGGCTGTAAATTGAATCAATTCTGATTTTGTTAAAGTCTTTGAAAATAGTGTTACATTTTATTGAGCCAAATGCTTATCTTATAGTAAGCAAATAAGGGAGCATTTTGAAATTCAATATTTGCTACATTTTTTGATTAGCAAGCAGAAGGAATGGGTACAATCAATACTTGGACTCCCTGAACAAAATCTATTTATTTCTGCTGTGACAATCTTGCTTCGTATTTGTACTTCTCTCTGCTGCTGCTTGATCTCTTTGGAGGTCTTGATGCTGCTGCTACCTTGGTCCAAGTTGCCCCTGGACCCCTTCTATATTCCACACTTGCCTGCTCATCCCTTACGCCACATATAGCCCACTGATACATTCCAGTGATCTGTTTAAACTTCCAGTGGCCTCCTGTCACAGAATAAAATGCAAATACCCTCCATCATTTAGAAAACCATTCTGGCTGGCCCCTGCCTGCCCTTCCAACCCATCTCCTGATCTCTCTGTTGCCACTGTCTCCAATGCCCAAGCTAGTACTCTGTTCTGAGAATATACCAAAATATTTCCCACTTGGCGTTCCTTCTGCATAGAACACACACACACACACACACACACACACACACTCTTCACATTCCTGGCTTGTTATCATTTATGTCTCTGTTGAGATATCACCTCCTAGCAGAGGACCATCAGTTTAACTTCATTCATTACTTTTACCCCCTGCTGAAACAGTCTTTTTGTTTGTTTGTTTTTTGAGGCACAGTCTCATTTTGTTACCCTTGGTAAAGTGCCACAGCATCATAGCTCACAGAACCTTAAACTCTTTGGCTCAAATGATCCTTTTGCCTCAGTTTTTCATTTTTAGTAGAGACAAGGTCTCACTCTTGCTCAGGGTGGTCTCAAACTCATGAGCTCAAGCAATCCACCCTCCTTGGCCTCCCAGAGTGCTAGGGTTACAGAAATGGGCCACCATGCCCGGCCTGCCAACCTAGACTTGAATATTTCTTGGCTTATTGTCTTCTGAGACTTGTTGCTAGCATATAGAGAATTTTATGTATTACATAAAAAAAAAAACTTCAATGCCTTTTCCTCCTCTTTATCTACAGTGTATAGACATTTAGGGTTCACTAAATTTAATAGGATAGATCAATAAATTCAAATTCCTACTCTTATTACATAGAATTTCATTAGCTGACTGAAGGAAATTATCTCATCAGTCATTTTTTTTATTCCTTAAATCATTCAGCTAATGAATCATATATTTCTTTATTGTACTCTGTAATTTAACTCTGTATAAAGTTTTTATCCGATTATTTTCTATATATTTAATAATATGTATTATATAAAAATATAAATCAGAATAATCTCAAAGATTATCAAATTTACTCTCTTACAGGATACCTGGTAACACAGAAAGAGGTAAAAAGTTTTGTTTTCCTGGAAAAGATTATCTAATATGCTGCTTAAAAATATTAAATTATGTATTCATAGGTACTTAGAAAAACTTCCTTTGGGAAAATATAAACTAAATTCAGAACTACAAACACAGATAACTGGAATGAATTTATATATCCAGAGGTTATCTCACTGAAATTGAAGACAAGCTTTTAGGGGCAAATGAAATTGAAAGCATGTACAGACATAGAAAGAACAAAATATTAAACACTTGAAAAGGCTAACCCATTGCCCTTATCACATTAAAAAGGACCACCACTGTTTTTCCATATTTAGATGCACAATGCTAGGAGCCAGGAAATAATTTATTCTTTTTAGAAATAATTTCTTTTGTTACTAACTCAACTCTAAATGGTTTGTTTTAAAACTGAACTCCTTTTTTTTTTCCATAGGCTAAAAACCCTGAAAGCTCTTCAATGGAATGTTGAAAAAACTCTATACTCCAAACGTTTTGAAACTAATAGACCAAATGAGTTCTGTCTTATGGGTTGCCCTGGAGAGAAACTCATGGCAGACTGTTTGGTGAATACAGAAATGTACAGAGGTTTATGTTCCCCCTTTATCATGTTTATGTCCATAAGAATATGGAAAGATGGGCAGCGCTTGTAGCTCAAGGAGTAGGGTGCCGGCCCCATATACCAGGGTGGCGGGCTCAAGCCCAGCTCTGGCCAAAAATTGCAGGAAAAAAAAGAATATGGAAAGATGTGTTCTATACTCTTAACAATGATTACCTAGTTGGGTGAAGAAATCTACTATTAATTTCATTTTTATACATTTTTGTGTATGATCTGTTATAAACAGCATAGCTTACTTTTGTAATTAATAATGATTACAGAATAAATTTTTTCCAAATTACTTATTTCTAAATATAATCTCCCTATGTGTTTAAGTAGTTCCCCCAGATTGTTGTGTTCTAATCTTAACTCTTTTTTACTCTTCTTTCAACCAAAGCACCACATTTTTTCTTTGTTTTACACACTAAGCTTCTGGTTAAGTTTTCCATTGAACGAAATATTTCCCCAGCAAAAATAAATTTGAAAATCATTTTTTCATGTCTCATCTGATTCAGTGATGTGCTTGTTAGTCTGTTGGTCAAATCAGCTGTGGATCTGAAGCTTTAGACATGTATATGCACAGTAATGAAGCCATGTGCATTATCAGAATATTTTCATATTAATGAGAAGTTCCAGATTGCTCTTTATTATAACAGCCATATACACACAATTTGAAGATTAAATATGAATTTATTGACTTAATTTGAATGCCTGTTCTATTGATAGCATAGAGAGAGAAAAATAGTAGTTTACAGTCTACTATCTACAGTCTACAGTCTGGTATAAAATCACCAGATTACATAGTGCACATTGATTTGGTGTTAAGGTACCTTGCAAGGAAACTTCTAAGCAATGAGTTAAGCATCATCCTATGGTTTAGATGGGCTCTAATGTAGCTGAAAATTGACAGAGTTAGAAAAGTGAATGTCTTAATCAAACCTGAATTCTCATTTAGTTAGAAAGTGTCCGCTAAACAAGTATGTAATTTTCCCTCCAGTCTATTTCAGAATAATCAGGAGATGGCTTAGAATAGATCATTCTTCTATTACCATGTATACTCGAGGATAAGCTGAGTTTTTTCAGCACAACTCGGCTTATCCTCGAGTATATAGGTAAAACCCTAACACCAATCCCACAAAGATATAGGAGAGTCATCATTGTTCTCACTTCAGCTGCAATGTTACATCAATCAACCAAATGCATTTTACCGTTTCAAATCTGGGCTGAATTTATATAAAAATCCTGTGGTCAGCATCATTTGAAGTAAATAAAATTTGACCCAATAAACTTTTATTGAGTACTCACTAGAATTCAATGCACTGACGAGATTTTGCAGAGTCCATAAAGATGTGTAGAGCACAGGTGCAGCTCTCTAAGACTTACAATTTAATGAGAAAGATATACCCAGAACTAACTCTGTTATAAGGCACCATATGCTTGACTCTATGTAATACCAGTAAGAATATAAAGAGTAAATAGAGACTGACTACAGTTAATTCTATTTGAGCAGGGAGAAGGCTTCTTGGGAAGAAGTAAACTTTTAGCTGAGGCTTAAAGGTCAAACAGAATTTGGTCAATAAAGTGAGGGCCTGGGGTGGGGCATGGTATTATACTATGGTGGAGGGAAAGCAGTGTGTGCCGAGAGAGGTTAGGGCGAGATAAATGATGGCCTTCAATGAACATGACTGAAGGTATGCTCTAAATTACCCAAAGTCCATTGACAAGTAAGAAAGAGAAACGTATTGCTTTGGTGGAGGTCTCCTCCTTTTTATGACTACAAAAAATTAACACTTTGGTTTTTTATTCAGCTTAAGTAAGACAGGATTTCGTAAGATTTGTAACTTGAAACAGACATTTGATTACACCAGGTTACGCAGTTAGTTTTGGGGGGAGAGTGGTCAGTGATATTTTTAGTGCAATCAAGGAAGATAATGATGGATGAAGCTATCTGGTTAGAGAGATTGGGAGCCAGTATAAAAATACTGTCCTGGGACAGAGGTAAGACTAGGGAGGCACTATACAAGGGAGAGGCCCAGAAGAACACCACCTGGAGAGAACAGATTATCTCCACTAAATCTCCAAGTTCCAAGAATTTACTTCTTTGAATGCAAGATTAACATACTAATGAATACATTTCCTTTGAATTAATCATCTCACTACATAGTACACCTTCTCTTTAGAAGAAGCTGTCTAGCTCTTAGCTCCTTGGCAGAAGAGAAGCAACTCATGATTGCAAATGTCAACACTTCTTCCCAATAGCCTTGTGGCTGGCTCAGCCTAAGAGCTCCATCCACTCCTCTAGATTAAAGGACTGGAAACCCACAGATTCTTACACTAAGAATCATGACCCATCAACACAGTAGAGCCCAAGTGCTACTGAAACCTACCATTCTAACACCGTTTTCAAAGGCTTGCCGCGTGAGAGGGGCTGGTCCATCCACAGTTTTGCCATCGTCATCTGGGCCCCAGCTGGCGCTGTATATGTGCACATGCTGGGGGTTGAAGCTCACTGATTTCGCTTCAACCATGTCTGTGACATCTCCATCCAGCATTCGTACTCCTTCAAAGCAGAAAGGAGAAATAGCTCATTATAAAGGCTTTACCACCTGATGCCCAAATAATCCAGTTGCAGGATTTCAAGGGGAGAGAATACTTTTGTTTGTTTTTGGAGACTGAATCTCACTCTGTTGTCTTGGCTAGAGTGCCATGGCCTCAGCCTAGCTCACAGCAACCTCACACTCCTGGGTGTAAGCAATCCTCCTGCCTTGGCTTCTCTATTAGCTGGGATTTCAGATGCTCAATGCAACACCCAGTCAATTTTTCTATTTTTGGTAGTGATAGGGTCTCAGTTTTGCCCAGGCTGACCTCAAACTCCTGAGCGCAAGAGATCCTCCTGCCTTGGCCTCTCATAATGCTAGGATCACAGGTAGAGAATACATTTTTAATCAATACATAAGTAAGCATATTTTCCCCAGTAAAAAAAATAATGTATACTTGTGGACACTCTCATAGGGAGAAAGGAAATTACATGGTTATAAAAAAAGCAAAAATAAAACTTCCTTAAAAATATTTTTTATCTATTATTTTCTTTTTCCAAGATTTCAGACCCTATAAGTAGCCTCCACAAACTCCCTTCTTCTCATCTCTCTCTGAGTGAGTACTTGACAAAAAGACCCCTAAGCAATCCATCTTTCTTAAATTTCTTTTCATTGAATAATTTGTGTTCATAATTGTTATAAAACATTCTAACATCTTATAACACTTGGAAAGCCTCCAAGTTGGGTTGGTCTCATTTCCGCTGTATTTAATATTATCCACTAATCTATAAGACTGATGTGAAGTTAATATATTTCTTTTTAGCTAAGTTATTTGTAAGTCAAATAATAAATGAGCATGCTCTCTGTACATGTAACTCTTCAAATCATTCCCAAAGGGTTTCAGCAATGTTTAGGCATTAATCTTCATTTACGTATATTCCTATCAGAAAGATAGAAATTTATTACTAACCTTATTTTAGAAAAACAGAAACTCAGATATTCAGGAATAAATTACATGTCAAATGCCAGGTTTTCTTTTTTTACTTTCATTTTGGAGACTTGCAGAACAACAACAAAAAACATCTAATTGTTAAGTAAGCATACTGTTCTTTCAGCTTAAACTAAATACCACCAATGAAACATTGTATTATTTGAAAATTATATCATTACAGGGCAAATTTAATCCTTAGGAAAATCTTGTTATCCAGTAGGATTACAAGATTTTATTGGTTGTCAATAAATGGAGATTAAATAATAGAACATCAAATCAGGTAGCTTTAGGTGTTATGAGGATTGAGGTGGTAATACTGGTTTACACCAAAAACCTTCTTGAAGAAACTGTCTTCTTTGTGCTTTAAAAAATGTTTAACCTTTAACTATAAAACTTCAAATAAAAATAGAAAGAATGAGCAAAAAATACCTACACAGCCAGTACTCAACAACTGTTAACATTTTGCTGCATTTTCTTAATCTAAAAATATAAACATTAGGTTGAACCATTTTAAATTCCATAACAGATATGACACTTCATCCTTTACTTTGTTTTTTACAAAAAATATGCATTAATCCTTACTATCACCTAGCACCCCAGTTAACACTGTATTTCTTCCAAGTATCTCTAAAGACAATGCATTTGGTTGTTATGATTCTTGATTGACTTTCCTCTAGATTTTTTGAATTTTAAAGGAGATGTATTTTAACAGGTGATATGAAGAATGAAGGCTGTGAACAAGTCCCATTAAAAATTATGGAATGAAAATTGCCCTTAGGAAATGTGTCAGTGGTTTGTTTTATGGGAGTAGAAGACCCAGCATAATATTCTGCACATACTGGGTCCTGAGTTTATTGTAATTTAATATAAATATTTAAAATTCATCTGCATGTTTTTTAGCAAAGAAAGATGAACAACCACATCTTCTTATTTTCTATTTAAAAGCATTCAATGAAATTATTTCATCAGTATAATGAGGTCTGCAATAAGCACCATAATTGCCCAAAATAATCTTACCTGTGTGTCCAAATCCCAACAGGAGACTAAGACATTATACCTGAATTTGGTTTCTGTGTCATGCAACTTATATGAGGCCCATGAAAAAAATACTTGCTAAATCATACCTAGAGGGTACTACCAATTTTCTGTGCAAAAATTCACACACAGAAATTTGATTTTGTCATGTTTAATGATAAAAAGTCTGCTTCTTTGTCATCATTTAACCACAAGCCTTCATGCCTTGGGTCTGGGGGTTGAACTTATAATTCAGAATGTTCTTGTTTTAAAACATTTTTGAGTCATTGCCATACATTCTTTTTTTTTTTTTTTAACTAAGGCACTGTTAACTTAGGCCAGAGGTTTTCCTGTGAGTTCACAAGTTCATTCCTTCCTTGCTTCAAGGTCAGTAAGAACACTGCATTTGTGTTGAGTGTAACTGTGAGGATCTGGGCTGTGTGTCTACATATATGAGAGGCAGCAGGAGGGCTCAGTGGGCAGCCACCGACTGGATTCTCTGGGGAAGAGCAGGGGCCTCCTGCGCCCTCCTCATTCTTCAGGGAACTTCACCTTCATCTCCTTTCCTCAGCTTCTCCATGTGTAATCCCTTTGACACATAGGTTCTCCCTGAGGACAGCTAATTACTGGTCTTTCCACTCTGAGATTTCAGAGAGAAATAAAGAGAACAAAGAGGTCAAGTGTACTGTCTACTGACCCTCAAAGTAGTTTCAGAAAACCTTTTCTAAGCTCTGTTATAAGCATATTATAAACTCTAAGTATTTCATGATATAGGACCTCTATATTTATACCCTTATCCTAGAAAACTGTCATTTTTGTTTTTAGTTCCAACTCCCTGCTTACCACTTGGAAACAAATAGTGCATTGGAGACAAAGGAGGTCAGCCTGGTTCCGGGAGCTTCATTCATCTTACGATATCTTTAAGAAGCCTAGGGAACACTGTCAGGCCAGGCATAATAACAGTCACGAGGCTCTATAAAATCCATTACAATGTTTTCTTCTCATTTGTGCGTGATTGTGGAACCAGGCTGTTACTTACGAAGATGATTACAAATGGGAAAGTTAGAGCATGCTTTCACAAATGCTTGGGTATACACTGCTTTGGCTGAGTGCTTACAGTAAGCATATACATAGTGAGTTTGTGCGTGTGTGTGCATCTGTATAGATGTAATCTGAATCATTCACGAACACAGTGTCATTACATTATGAGACCGTGAAAGAAGGTTTCACCACATCCTACTTTAATTACAATTAAGAGGAACTGTTTCTAAAGCCTAAGCAAAAGAAATACAAGCATTTTCTGCTTTGAGAAAATTTCAAAATTCTTCTTTCCACATAGATATGGCCCGATGTTTATAGCATTAGTTTTTTCTGACCCAGACACTGATTGTATAGTTTTGTTACAAATGTCAATGCCCATCTTCACTACTGAATAACATTTTTTCAAGCTTGTTTAAAAGAAAGTATTTGCAACACTTTGGGGGTACTGCTTTGAAAGTCTTTTTCAAAGATAACTATATATATCAGAAATCCTTAACTATATTTCAACACATGTTAATATGGGCATTTTGCTAGGTGAACCTACCTGTTCAATAGGTGAACACTACTATAGCAAGATGGGCCTCATGGTTATTTTTCATTTAAAAAGGGTTCCAAGAGCCAGTTAGCACATTTCTATACCCACGTAAGGCTGTTTCTCATACCTCCGATCTTGGCGTTGAAAGCAATTCCGACCGTGCAGTGAGAGTTGTTTGCAGCGGCTGCCACTTCTCCAGCACAGCGGGTTCCATGCCTGCAGCAGAACACACACACTTTCTAAAGCAAGACACTCCATTCTCACAGGCTCAAGGTGTCATTGCTACCATTCAGGCTTCAAAGTGGTGAAGAAGGGACCCAGCTGTGGTGTTTCTGAAACTTCCTTTCCATGCAGCACTTTGTCCATGGCAAACTTTCAGCACTTGATTTTATTGTTTAATATATTCTGAATATGTTTATTCATGAAATCTTGCTTTCTCAATCAGAAAGTCTCCTGATGGCGTGTCTTGTATCCTCCAAACCTCTACTGACCCATATGGGGGTTACCAGCCACATGTGACTTCTCATGGACTTGAAAGGTGGCTGGTGCAACCTCAGTTAAATTTTAAATTTTATTGAATTTTAATTAAAAATTAAAAAAACCCAGCCAGGTGACTTGTGTATAGATTGTAGTCCCAGCTACGTGGGAGGCTGAGGCAGGAGGATCACTAGAGCCCAGGAGTCTGAGGTTGCAGTGAGCTATGATGATGCCCTTTACTCTACTCAGGGAGACAAAGTGAGACTCTGTCTCAACCCAAAACAAAACAAAACAAAGAAAAGGGTAAAATATCTTAATAATTATTTTATATCATTAGATGCTGATTTTATTTAATAAAATATATTATCAACATTTACATGCATATCACAAATTTGTTTTTACCTTTTTATTGTTTTATTTAAAATGTGAATACAAGAAAATTGAAAATCATTTTAAAGAATTCTCTATTATTTCTTGCCACAGTAACTTTGTTCCCTGATCAGAAAAACTTTCTAGCTGAAAGGATTTCTAAGAATGGAAAAGAAGTTACAAGTATAAAGTGCCATTTTCTTAGAGATGGTGGCCTAAAGCAGTCTGTTGGGAAGTATTCTAAGGTATGATGGAGCCCAGAGAGAGAACACTACGACGGATGACTAATGTCTGCCATGGCTGCAGAAAAGAGATGTGACAATTATTACCATGCATTTATCATTGCTAATGAAATTCAATGCCCAACCTCCCCTCCATTTTAGAGATGAGGCATTTAGAAGGACCCGAGATGTGAAGGGACCTGTCAAAAGTAGCACAGTTAGCAAAATGGTAACTAAAACTTAAATTCCCCCAAATTACATTTCAATGCTTCTTATTTTACAGTACAATTGCCTTAGACCACACTTGTCAGGAGGTATTTCTGTCCTCTGTGCAACCACAAACAAGTTACTACTTACAACTGATAGGTACACATGCATGTTTACATCAAAGATACATTATATACTGCTTTTTAAAAACTTAGCAATGTTATGCATATATTTCTATATAAATATTAATCTATATATTTTAAGGGTTACTGACCTATCGCATAATTAAATGGCATGTACAGATATATGTGTGTGGTGTGTATATATGTGTATATGTATGTGTGTGTGTGTATATGTCTGTGTGTATACACACTTATAAACTCTTTAATAAGACTTCTATTCCTGGAAATTTACCCAGTTGTTCACTAATGTTAACAAAGATATTAAGAACAACCATCATTTTATACCTTGGGACAAACTCGTAGCAGTAGAATTACTGGATCAAAGAGTATGTAATATATTGTCAAATTGTTAACAGCACATAAAAGTAATATAACCAAACCTCATACTGCAAGACTGAAAATATTGCCACACAATACCACTTATAAAATACTGGTGAAAGAAGTTGAAGAGGAAAAAAAAAGTGAAAAGAAATTCCATGCTCATGGAGTAGAAGAATTAATAATAATGTTTAGACTACCCAAAGCAACCTATATATTTAACGCAATCTCTATCAAAACATCAATGACATTCTTCACAGAAATAGAAAAAAAAACAACCTTAAAATCTGTATGGAAATACAAAAGATCCCAATTAGTAAGAGCAATCCTGAGCAAAAAGAACAAAAGTGGAGGCCTCTTCCTACCAGACTTTAAAATATACTACAAAGCTATAATAAACAAAACAGCATGATACTGGCATAAAAACAAAGACCAATGGAGTAGAATAGAGAATGTAGAAATCAATCCACAGATACATGTACAGCCAACTCATTTTTGACAAAGGTGACTGGGGACAAACAGTCTTTTCAATAAATGCTGCTGGGAAAACTAGGTATGTATATGTAAAAGAATGAAAGTAGACTTCTATCTCTTGCCATATATAAAATCAAGTCAAAATAGACTAAAGACTTAAATAATGTAAGAACTGACACTATGAAACTACTAGAAGAAAACATATGGAAATGCTTTAGGACATTGGTCTGGGCAAAGATATTTTGGGTAAAACCTCAAAAGTATAAGAAACAAAACCAAAAATAGATAAATGAGATTGCAAGCTAAAAAATTTCTGCACAGCAAAAAGGGATTAATAACAAGAATATATTAGGAACTCAATGCATTAGAAAAATGAAATGATTCAATTTAAAAGTGGGCAAATGATCTGAATAGACATTTCTCAAAAGAAGACATACAAATGACCAACAAGTACATCCATGAAAATCTGTTCAACATCACTAATCATCAAAGAAATGCAAATCAAAACCACAAAGAGATATTATCTCATCCCAGTTAAAATGGCTATCATCAAAAAGACCAAAAATAATAAATGGTGGCAAGGACATGGAGACATGGGAATGCTAGTATACTGTTGGTAGGGATGCAATAAATTAGCACAGCCACTCCATAGAACTCTAATAGAAAACACTATGTAGCTTCCCCCCAAAACTACAAATAGAACAACCATATGACCCAGCAATCCTACTGCCGAATATATACCCAAAAGAGAAGAAATCAGTACATCAAGGAGTTATCTGTACTCCCATGGTTATTGCAGTACAATAGCCAAGATATGGAAGCAGACTAAGTGTCCATCAACAGAATAATGGATAAAGAAAATGTGGTATAGACCTGGGCATCGTGGCTGACACCTGTAATCTCAGCATTTTGGTAGGCTGAGTCAGGAAGATCACTTTAGGTTAAGAGTTCCAGATCATCCTGGGAAATAGTACAACTCAGTCTCTATGAAAATTAGAAAAATTAGGCAGGCATAGTGGTACATGCTTGTAGCACACCTGCCTAATTTTTTAATTTTTTTTTGCAGAGATAAGATCTTGTTATGTTGCTAAGGTTTGTCCCAAACTCCTGCCCTTGAGCAATCTGTCCAGTGAGCTACCATACTCAGCCAAAATGTTAAATTTTTAAAGAATAACTTTTAGAAGCTTCAAGCTCAACTACTAATTTTCCCCTGAACCTAGAAATTAATAGCTATAATTCTTTATTAAACTTTCTGCACATTAATTCATGGTATAAATAATTTTTTTCAAATATATAATTCACTTTATGAGAATACTGTTCATATATTTCATCGTATCTATTATTAATTAATGCCAAGTGCTACTGGACTACAGGGTATTTTTAAATTCAGCTCTGGTTTATTTTTTGCCCTATGGGTTACTTTTAAGTATGTTTTGATATTTTCAAATGTATGTAGGTATTATAATTAATTGTCATTTGATAGCAATTAAGAACTTGATTACCTTATGATAGGAAATATAATTTATATAAATCAGTTCTTTGAATTTTGTGAGATTCTTTGCTTATCAGCCTTTTGCTAAGATCAAGTGAATTTTATAAGACTTAGTAGCCAAATTCATGGTCAGTGTTAATAAATATTCCATGTACTTAAAAATGATGTATATCTTCCAATTGTTCTTTACATGTCCATTGTACCAAGCTTGTTTATTACAGTGTCAATTTGTTAATGTGATTTGTAATTCTATCACTCTTGTTTTACTTAGAATAAACTTAATGATCTTCCTAGTGAAAAAAAAATTTATGAATATGTATCAATACTACAACTCTAAAAGTGAAAAGAAATAAGTATATCTAGTTAACATTTAATTTATATATTATTTATTCTATTTACTTTCAAACATTCTATGTTCGTATTATTAATAGTTATGACTCATACCAATAGAATGTGATATCATTTTTCTCTAAAGCTAGACTACCTGTAACTAGGATTCTAAGTCCACTTACTGTAACTGTGTTTACTGATATATTTATGTTTATTTCTAAAATTATTTCCCTATACCAAGTTGGTTATTATAATTCTATTATTTAGTGGTAATCCTAGGTATCTAACAAAACAAATGTACCTCAACAAAGTCATCAATACCATTTTTCTCTTCTTCTAAATAATACAAATTTAGAATGTTTTAACTCTGATAACCTATCTACACATATCTCTCAATCCCTTGTCTGAGCTTCCTATGATTATAAAGATATTTTGTATTTTTTGACCCTAGAAACTGCCCATTACTGTTACTACCTTATTTGTTTATTTATTTTTTATTTTTTAAGGCAGAGTCTCAATCTGTGCCTTGGGTAGAATGCCTTGGTGTCAGAGCTCACAGCTATCTCCAACTCTTGGCTCAAGCAATCCCTTTGCCTCCGCGTCCCAAGTAGCTGGGACAACAGGTGTCCACCACAACGCCCGGCTGCTTTTTCTATTTTTAGTAGAGATGAGGTCTCACTCTTTCTCAGGTTGGTCTCCAACTCCTGAGATCAGGCAATCCACCCGCCTTGGCCTCCCAGAGTGCTAGGACTATAGGCGTGAGCCACTGTGCCTAGCCTACTATTATTTCTTTAAATAATCCATGTTTGTGTAGATTTACAAATAAAGTTGACCCTTAAACAACACAGGTTTGAACTGCTTGGATCTACTTACATATATATAGATTTTCTTCCACCTCTGCCACCCCTGAGACAGTAAGACCAACCTCTTTTCTTTTTTCTCTTCCTCCTCAGTCTCATCATTGTGAAACATATGACGATGTAGACATTTATTTATGATGACCCACCTCCACACAGGGAACAGCAAAGGAACATTTTCTTCCTTATGATTTTCCTACCAACAGTTTCTTTTCTGTATCTTACTTTATTCTAAGAATATAGTATATAATACATGTAACATATAAAATATGTATTAATCATCTGTTTATGTCATTGGTAAGGCTTCCAGTCAACCGTAGGGAATTAGTCGTTAAGTTTGGAGGAAGACAAAAGTTATGCAGAGTTTCCAACCGTGTGAGAGGACAGTGTGCCTAACTCCAAATTGTGTAAGGGTCAACTGTATCTTCTTTGCCCTCCTTTCTGTAGCTCTGGGATCCCTGGTTTACTTCTGAACAACATTCTCTACATGCACTTTCCAGCAAGAATTTTGGTAGTCAAAAGTCTTGATAGCCTCAGAAAATGACTTTATTTTACTGGTATTGAAGAATCATTTCACTGAATATAGAAATCTAGACTAACACTCCTTCAAAGATGTCATTCTACTGACTTCTGGCTCCCATTGTTTCTGGTAGGAAATCAGCCATATGTACAATCTATTTTTCTCCTTTTCATATCTTCTCTTTAACTAGTCTATTTTACAGGCTCATTAAGATGTATGTATGGATTTTTTAAAAGTTTTTTTGGAATTCTTAAACCTGGAGCTTAAAGTCTAATTCCTCGGAATTCTTATCTATTATCTCTGAAAACTGCCTTTTCACCATTCTCTGGTCCCTCTCTTCAAAATCCCTGGGAAGCTGGACAGGAGCTCTGGCTAACACCTGTAATCCTAACACTCTGGGAGGCCGAGGCCCATGGATTGCTTGAGCTCAGCAGTTGGAGACCAGCCTGAGCAAGAGCGAGACCCCGTCTCTACTAAAAACGGAAAAACTAGCTGGGTGTGGTGTTGCAGGTCTGCAGTCACAGCTACTTGGGAGGCTGAGGCAAGAGGATTTCTTGAGCCCAAGAGTTTGAGGTTGCTGTGAGCTAGGACTCCATAGCACTCTACCCCAGGTGATGAAGTGAGACTCCTGTCTCAAAAAAAAAAAAAAAAAAAGAATCCCTGTGAAGCATATCAGACCTTCTCATACTACCTCCTTAATGGCTAATCTTTCTTTTGAGCATCTTATAGCCTTATCTCTCTGGGCTGCATTCTGTATAACTTGGTCAGTTTCATATTTTACTTATCCTCTAACTTCAGTCATGATTAATCTGTATTTAATCCATTCCCTGCATCATTCCTATCTTCCTTCCTTCCTTCCTCTTTTCCTCCCTCCCTCTCTTTTGTTTTCGATTAAAGAGATAAGAGTCTTGCTATGTTGCCCAAATTGGACTTGTATAGGCTCAAGCAATCCTTCTACCTCAGCCTCCCAAGTAGCTGGGATGACAGGTATCACCACATCTGCCTTATATATTTCATCTTTTGAAGGGAAAGATGAAATCTGCCTAGTTAATTTTGATAGTCTTTTTTTCCTCAGGATACTTTTTTTTTTTTTTTTTGAGACAGTCACAAGCTGTCACCCTGGGTAGACTGCAGTGGCTTCACAGCTCACAGCAACCTCTTGGGCATAAGCGATTCTCTTGCCTCAGCCTCCCAAGTGGCTGAGATTACAGGTGCTGCCATAATGCATGGCTATTTCTTGGTTGCAGTTGTCATTGTTGCTTAGCAGGCCTGGGCTGGGTTTGAACCCACCACCCTAGGTGTATATTGCTGGTGCCCTGCCAACTGAGCTATGGGTACCACCCAGGATACTTTTCAATATTCATTTCTTTATACATAGAAATTATACTGTATCTAACAGTTTTAAAATATGTAAATCTAATTCCATTATTGAGTTTGCTGCTCTCCTGTTTACATGTTAATGCTGCCCTCATGTAGTTGATGGCTTTTTCATGTGGGAGAGTCATGTGGGAGAGTCATGTTGGGCTTTTATCATGCAGTTGATAAATTTTCTCAACTCAAATTACCTGAGTTCAACCCTTACTCTGTTACTGAGGCATATGCATTATACATAAATGCTCATGCAACGTGACTCTTCTACATGGAAAATTTATCAACTACATGAGGAAGCTCATTGCTCCAAAAATATTTAATTACGTTTGCTTCTGATACATATCTGGAGGTATATCAAAATATTTGAAGGACCTCTTCAACAAAATTTAAAATTTGAATTATACAAGTAACATAAATCCCAGTTGTAAATTCTATGAATGCTGTTAGTAATTCTTAAAGGGTAGTTATTTGTCCTCTTGTCCCATCTGTCACACAAGCGAAGAAAGTCAAATATGTCCTCTATTTCTTTATGTGTAGTTTTTTCCCCCTTTCATATAATTAGAATACTGAACATGGTGTCTCAAGGGTTCTGTTTCATGCAGAATCCTCTCTCACCCCATTGGACAACAGCCTTTTGTCTTGCTATCCATGGCTTATTAAAATATAGCTCTAGGCTGGCTGGGATTGATTGCTCATTTCAGAAATGCATGTGCCCACCTAATCTTACATATTTAAACTTTCTCAAAGAAATTCTCTAAGTGTCCTGCCAGCTATACTATGTACTAAGAAAAAGTCCCTCAATACTTTCCCTGGAGTTTTAAATGTACTATACTAGGAGCTATATAACTGAATATTTATTTTACCACATTATTTTAAAAATGGAAGAACTAACTAGGTTCTGTATTCCTAAAATATAACAAAGCCCTGAACAGATTACATGCCTCATTAATACATAGTAAATGCTTCTGAGGGAATAATAGAGTGGCTACTTCCTTATACAAAGGATTCTTGTAAAGATTTCTGTACAATTGCTCATTTTTGGGAGACAGTGAAATTACCTGAGCTCAACCGTCACTCTATTGCTCATGCATATCTATTACATATCCATTAAATAACATATTGCAGCTTACTGTAATGAAGGGACCAAATGGTTAGCTCAACTGTATTTAAATAGCCCACTCACTTCAGATGACAATAATCATTACTGCAAGGAAAGTACTGGTCATCTTTTGTATTTTCATATCTTAGTTTGACTTAGTATTTTGAAATGAATTCGAAAAAGATCATAGAACCACAGACATTATCGTGACCTGTTTAAAGTTCAAGTGTGTGAACAAGATTCAATTATGATCAGCAAGAAGCATGTTCATAATGTCAGTTAAATATAAAAGTCACAAAAACAAAAGTCTGCTTTTGAGATATATTTTTGTACACAGACTACAAAGTATGAGCATTTGGAACATTTTCAGCATAGGGAGAATACTTTAGTAGATTTTAGTCCAGAAAATAATATACTCATTATATTATATTCTATCCCACATGCATCTAAATATGAACTTCACTAGATAATTCTCATGTAGTAACTACTCAATGGAAAATTAGTGGTCTCTTATGCTTTCTTGTATATGCTCACAATATTATAAAGACACATATTACATATGCAGTTTCTGAAACTTCCATAAGGTAATTCAATTATGTAAATTATAATGGATTTATAGACCAATGACTTAAAAGAAATTGGATGCATTCTAAAATAAAATTGATGTAGATGAGTGAAGAGTTAAAAAAGATTTTATATTACATCACTTTTTGGATTCTCTTAAAGATACTATCATCGCTGTCAAATCCCTGTTAAGTGTGAAACATTTTATTACATAATTTTTAGCTCAATAAATCAGTTCTTGAAGAGCATTATGACTTAAAAACATGACTTAAAAGTCTCTGTCCTATTGATTTTTCTTAACAAGTTTTATTATCTATTCCATTACTTGTTCCTAAAAATAAACCATTGATAGCCTATCAAAACACTTTGATAGCCTAATACTGAAATTTACCTGGACTTTATTAAAACGACAGAAGTTCAGACAAAAGGTTTTCTGTTAATTAACTGCTATATATTGTGAACAACTACATACAAGTTAGGTGGAGTGAGTGTGGGACACGAATTCCTGGGGTGTGTTGTACCTTGCTGAGTGGTAAGACAGTGCCTTTACTCCTTGATTTATGCTTGTCACAGCACTCTGGGAACTTTCTGGGAGCTAAGAGGGGGGTGGAAGCATTAACTTATTTGAGCTTTCCCTGCAGATCTGAAGACCGATGCGAGTAAACTCAGCAATGAATGAGAGACTTGAGGACACACACGGAGGTCTCCTTTCACCCTTGCCACTGCTTTGCTTTAATGTCAACATTATACCCATTAAAACTGATTTTTGAATCATAAAAAAAAGTGACACCTGTAGGGAATCAAGCATTGGCAAGTAGAAGAAAGATGACTTCCACTTCATTCCTTTCTCAGAACAAACATCTTCAGGCCTTGGTGGATTCTGTACATTTTCACCACTGCTACTTTCCCTTCCAACCTCTCACGTGCTTGTTTTTTCTTGCAGTTTTTGCATCGCTATGAATCTGAGCAAAAACTATTTAGCAGTTTATTTTAACTCTTCAAAACTGAAGTTACTGAGTGCTGATATCATGCATGATAATTCTCAAAATATTTTAAACTTATTTGATTCTCACATTAACCCCATGAAGTAGGCAAAATAGATTTTCATTCTTAGATAAGAAAAATTGATCATTCAGATGGAGATTGGAAGGTATAAAATGGAATAAGGCAAGGACTGGACCGGGGTCTCCTGGGTCCTTATATGATGAGCTTCCACTATTCCAGTGAGACTCACTGGGGTCCACATTCCTAAGGCTTTGAATGATTGCCAAGATCTTGTGACTTCTTCATCGGATACCCTACTTTTTGCCTATTATTGATGCTGTGTGAGACTAAGGCGACGTTATTTCTTTATTAGTATTGATAATAGGATATTTGATAGTATATTTTATTGACTCTCCATGATGCATTATTCAATTTGTGTCAGAAGGAGGAAATAATGAAAATCTTAAAAAATAAAAGCTTAAGATGAATAAAATAGCTGAAAATGGATTGTCACCCTGTCTTCAACAAAAAGCTTATCAAAGCTCAAGAAACATATTCAGGAAAGAAAAATTAAATTAAAATGTTTAAGAGGCAAAAAAAAAACAAAACCCAAAACCATAGTCTATTTTGTGGTGATTAGTTTTGCAAGTCAATTATACTAATAGGTTCTGAAATAACTGAAATTACACTAAGTCTATAAGGTCTCAAAAATGTTACACTTTTTTATGATAGTGGAGACAGAGACAGGAAAACTTGTTCAAAATAAAAATAGATACATAAAATATTATAAGATTAGGTTTAGAAACACTTTGATAGCCTAATACTGAAAGAATCTTAAGCATAAACTTTCAAATTAGGACAGTTTTTATACTCAGCAATAAACATCATGAATCCTCTTTTTGGTCTTCAGGAATAGACGTTTATAATTTTCTGGCCATTATTTCTCCCTCTGAACGGGAGCTTCTGCCGAAAGCCGGCTTCAGTCAGCCATCTTCCCTCCCCCTCCAGATGTTCATGATTTTAAGAAATTAATAAAAGTTAGCATTTGTCAATTGCTCCAACATCTGACAGATACCATGTTGTAGGCAAAGAATGAAAATAAATGCAAAGTATGCCTCATAGCAGTACGTAATAATAGGTTGCTACTCTTAATTAACATCAGCTATGTCAAATGTAAATAGCAGCAAGATTAGAAAATGAAAAAGAATATTTCCTTTGGAGGGTTAAAAGCATTGTCATTCTGAAAGGGCTGATAACTAGAATCTACAGAGAACTCAAATTAAGCAACAAAAAAAAGCAAACAATCCCATTTATAAATGGGCAAGAGACTTGAACAGAAACTTCTCTGAAGATGACAGATGAATGGCCAACAAATACATGAAAAAATGATCAGTCCCTAATTATCAGAGAAATGCAAATCAAAACCTCTCTGAGATACCTCCTAACTCCAGTGAGATTAGCCTACATCATAAAGTCCCAAATCTGCAGATGCTGGAGTGGATGTGGAGAGAAGGGAACACTTTGGCACTTCTGGTGGGAATGCAAAATAATACAACTTCTATGGAAAGAAACATGGAGAATTCTCAAAGAGCTAAAAGTAGACCTTCCATTTGATCTTGCAATCCCATTACTAGGTATCGACCCAGAAAAAAAATTCATTTTACCACAAGGGCATTCGCACTGGAATGTTTATTGCATCTCTATTCACTTTGTCAAGATGTAGAAGCAACCTAAGTGCCCATCAACCCGTGAATGGATTAGCAACTGTGGTATATGTATACCAGGGAGTACTCTTCAGCCATAAGAAAAGATGCAGACTTTACATCTTTTGTGTTTAGCTGGATGGAGCTAAAACACATTCTGCTTAGTAAAGTATCACAAGAATGGAAAAAAACATTATCCAGTGTACTCAATACTAATATGAAATTAATATAGAAACAACCACATGCTCACATGAAAGAAAAACATATGTACAGTCTAGCAAGGGGAAGGACAAGGGGAGGAGGGGGAAAGGGCAGGAGGGAGGGTACTTGGCGGGATGCACAGTGTGAGGGTGCTCAGCATGCTCCCTGGGAAGGGCTAAACTATAACTTAAACTTTACCTTAGAAATGAAAACAATGTAACCTAAACATTTGTACCCTCATATTAATCTAAAATAAAAAATAAAGTATTGTCAGTCTGACATACACACACATGCACACACACGAATGCAGGTAAAAAATGGTGAAATCTGAATACAACACGAAGATCATATTAGTGCCAGTGTCTTGGTTTTGACATTGTACTATAATCCCCTACATTTTTACCATTGGGGGAAAGTCACTGGCGGGGATCACTGTACTATTTTTGCAATTTCCAGTGAGTTTATAATGATTTCCTCTCCAAAAAAAAAAAAAAAAAAATCATCATAGGCCTGAAGAATTGCTAGTTATTTATAACATCAGTTGTAATTCAAGAAGCATATTTCAGTTAGAACACAAATAATATTGGCAGTGAAATAATGCCAAAATAAATGAAACTCAAATGGTCAATAAACTGCTTTCAATGTGTTTTCTCACCTCCGCCATTTTGCCTCTTCCTTGTCCTCCCCAGTCTAGACCTCTGACCTCTGATTTTCTCCTTCTACCTGCCCAGCCTAAGAGAATAGCTTATTATCCATGGTTAACTGAAAGAACATAACAAATTATGCTAGCAGATGTCTAAATAAATGAATACGTAGCTTGATTTTTCAGAAAACCCAGTTCTTCCCCTTGCTTCATTTGCTCTCTCAAATATAATGTTGTAAGAAATGAGGAAGAACAGGAAAAAACCAAGGCAGGCATGTGCCACGTCTTTATGTCCTAACCAAGTCAGGAACCACCTCCTCATTCATCTAACTTTCTTCCCATCTGAATCTTAGGGATCAGCAACAAGGCAAGAAGGTAGAAATATACTAATCATGATGATGGACCAGGACCCCTTTTCCTGGCTTCCTGGTTCATATTCCAAATTTACCTGCCATGCTTTCTGACTCATATTTTTACAAGATTAGTTTTTTTGTGTGCAGTCCTTGAGGTTATATCTATGAGAAAAGATGGCCCTTGCTTTCTGCTTGTATTCCCTGGTGATTCCATGATGTTATTTCTTCTGCACTACGTCTTTAGAACCCTAACATCCTGCTCCTCAAATTTTCTTTCATACCGTGATATTTATATCCACTACTTTTTATCCCATGTAGTTGGAACTTTGCAAACAGCTTGATCTCATTTGGAGGACTGAGAAATTGTCTCCTCTACCCCTTTGACTACAAATAGACATTGGTCATTCTTGCTGATTTGTTTTAAGCCTGTTCTCAGTGAGTTGGGAGTTAAGTGCTTTCTCTTAAAAATTCACAAATGTGGATCTGGAGGATCCAACTCTTCCCTGGAACTGGAGGGGTCAGTGGTTGCCCTTCTTTTCCACTGAACAGCTATCTGCTCTACTATCTACAATCTCAGAAAATAGAAATATCACTCATTCTTTTTACGTAAGCAATGAACTCTGTCAGGAATGCTGTTTTTATTTTCTTGAAAATTACCAAAGTACCTCCCTAGAAATATTTTATTTAACAATATTAATATTTCTCTCTTTCCCTCTCTCCTTCCTTTCTACCTTTCTCCAATCCAGATAATTCACATACTATGTCCTAGGTATTTTTGAAGCATTGAGCATATAGCGTTGAATAATCCAAGGCTATGGGCCTCACAATATTTGTAGGGAAGATTCTGAGTAAAGGATTAACAAAACCCTTTCTCCTTAACTGTGGAAAAATTACGTTGGTTTAATTTTCTAGTTTTGTTCTCCTTGATATCTGATTAAGGTAGGATGTCAGTTACCAAGCTACACTGCTTATGGTGAAAATGAACCCCAGTTGGTGACTTACTATGAACCGGGAGATCTGTGACCAGGACTACAAATATCTGTTGTGAAGTCTTAGTACTGTGCTTCCAAGATTAGTTTTTAGAAATGGAGTGTGGCCTTCCTTCAAGGCCCAGGAAGCTACATTACAGGCTATTGCAAAAAATATTGTTCTTATAAGCACTGGGCTTCTAAGGCAAAGTGACTCTCACACTCAAACATATGGCTCATTCTTCATAACTGAGGTGTCACTTGGGAGGCAGTGTTAGCACAGAGGAGAAACAGAAAATAGTTCTGGGACTGCTTGAGATCACACTTGCTGAAGATATACAGCTGATACTATGCTTTCCTAGAAAAATAGAAGAATTACTTCTGGTGGACTAGTGAGTTCTATGAACTTGACTAACTGAACCTGAAACCACTGACAGGGGTGTTACAAGACTCATGCAAATAATTACCAGCTACTGTCCTACACGCTAATCGAGGCTTTTGTACAAGGTATTACGAGAATTTCTGCGCCAGTCATTCCGATTTGGGGTTGGTGCTTACGAAAATGTTTGGTATGCAATCTCAATAACTTCCTCCTCCTCCTTATACCTGAACTAATTTTTCTATAATTTTACATCATCATAATTAAAGAAAAATTTCATAATTAGAACTCAGTAAAGCATGAAATATAAAGTGTTCACAGAGTATATATGCTAAGAGACTGGGAAAGATCTATAAAGATAATGAAAGAAATAATGACATGCATCAAATTATAATTTTGACTTTTATAATCCATTTCTTTCCATGTATATTTCTACTCTTCAAATATACAATGGAAACCATCTCATATAACTATTTCTGAAGTAGCAAAGCAAGAGACTAGGATGCTAGATCATCCCCTGAATAGACAGCATTTTAACTTTACCTATATTCCTATATATATAGGTAAACTTCAATTTTATGATTATTCTTCTTATGACCTACTTAATTATACCTAATGAGATTATTCCCCTGACCTAATTCATAATTAATTTACTTTTTTGAATCATTCATGCAACAATGATTGATTACCAATCATGTGCTAAAGAATGTATTAGAATTGATTGCCAATCATGTGCTAAAGAATGTTATTAAGAATTTAATAGTGGGAAAAATAAACATGATACGACATACTTTCAATAAATTCTATTGGCCAAAAAATCCTGAATAAGAGAAAATAATTCCAAGTCTATGTTCATTTAACAGTAAAAGTATTCAATGGATCAGTTTCTGTTTGCTTTTGTTAAAATATTCAAATTAAGATACCATTCACTATAGATTGTTAAAAATATGCTAAAAAATGATGTTTTGCTCAAAATCTGTTGATGACTGACTGATGAGGAAAAGTGATATTATAAATGTTTGGCTTCTCTCTGCTCAAGACTGCATCCAGATCATGAGCAAACCATTACAACACTTTTGAGGATGTGCAAAGGTCGAAAATAGGTGACTATTACATACCCCTATTTGTCTGAAACACAAGTAAACAGAGGCCAGGGAATTCTGAGCCAAGGGGTCTCTTAGTGGCACCATATCCCTTTTACAATACACATCAGGGTATAAGGAGGTGGACGGTGCTTGGTCCTAGGGTCACTGTGTGCTCTTAAGTACAGATAACAAGCCCCCAAAAACACTTTATGTTGACTGAGCCACCATATCATCATTTCAACTTCACTACACCAAGTAGCAACCACTAGCCCTTCTATTTACTGGCTAGATGTTTCTGGTTCTCTTTACAGAGTCTGTCAGAGCCATTTCTTCACCTAGAGGGAGGTTATAAACATTGTGGAAGCTATAAATCAACAATTAAGGAATGCCTCCTTTGAAAACATGAAATTTATTACAATCTCTATCAATTCAACATTTTAGCATATACATCATATTTTATTTAGAGGTAATTTATGTGATGGGTTTTTATTATGATAGTGTTTGTATGAGTTTTTGAATAGGAATTGGCAAATATTATTGCAATGGGCCAAGTAGTAAATATTTTAGGCTTTATAGGAACATATATAGTCTCTAACACACACATATATATTTTTTTAACCCTCTGAAAACACAAAACCATTCTCAGAGAGTCACTGGGCATATTTGACCTACAGTCTATAGTCTTCCTGCCTCTGATTTCTGGGCATAAAGGATAAGTATGGTCACAGTCACCCCACTGTCTTGGGAACCCCAAACCATATGCCTCTACCTGTGCTACTACTCCTTACTACTTTTGGATATTGATACTGAATGCTGTTTTATGTGAATTAATCAGCCCAATAAATATAATTTGTTACATCCACTGAAAGGATAATTTCCATCTCAAAGAGAAAAACACAATTTGCAATTCAGACATTAAATCAATGACGGTAGTAAGGATCTCTTATATTTTATTCACCAGGTAGTTTCACCTAGGTTCTCCTATTTAATTTTATTTGATCTCTCTAATGCTCTTTTATCCCTACTTTATAGGTAGGGAAACTGAGATTCTTATGGGTTAAGTGGCTTTGCCAAGGTTATATAGCCATAGTACTTTGAAAGAACCTAAAGCCACATCTCCCAACACCAAGTCCTCAAGTTTCCACAATACTTATATTTCAGGATGAAGCATACACACGCACACACACACACACACACACACACACATACACTCTTCAGTACCAGAACAAAATAATGATGATCTGAGACTTTTTCCTGAGACTGATACTCAGAAGTTGTACCTTTGAAGCTATTTGGATCACCGCCCACAGTAATCTATGATTATAAATTTCCTAAGTGATAATGAAAAAAAATTGAAGAATGATATTACCACTAATAAAATTAGTGCTGACTAGAGCACCACCTCCTTTTCCGTGCCAAGACTTTCTATCTCTGTGCAAACACAAAATGCAAACAAACAATACAAAGCCAATCAGGCAAATCAATTGACTAACGAAACTTCAGAAGACACAGGATTTCATACAATGAAAGAAATAATATTTGTGAACAGCTTTAATCATACCAAAAGCTGCGTTGAGAGGGGGTTCAGAAGTGTGAGATCAGTAAGAATGGAAAAGAGGAAATCAAGAAGGATGACAGAGCGGCAATGAGAAAGAGAATGATTAAATGAGAATGATTTGTCAATAAAATGATTGCAAATGGCCCTTGGAAAAACCGGTGAAGATTTTTATAAACTGAGTCTGTTTATGACCCTACTAAAATTCAAATTTGATAATATTACAGAAAAACTACAACTTTAAACATGATTCATTTTTGCTTGATGTGAGAATGACTATAGCTGCATGCTCTGGTAGATAATAAACTACATGTATTTTCATACTTTTAGCTTCATTGTTCTAAATAAAGCACCATTTGTAACACTTATAACAAGATTCTAGCATCAATTTAAATAGATTCCTTTGTTACGTTTTCTCCCCCTACACCCATTTATTCCATTAGTGAATTCAGGAAGGCTGTGGACTAAGTAAGAGAGTAAGAAATTTGCTCCCCTCTCCTGAGAAGGCAAAAATGGTGACGGGGGCTGACTCACTGCCATGTCCAGGATAGGTTGCTACCTTGACCTCTGGTGTACATATATTCCAAGCAAGTCCCTTTCCATATAGCAAATGCCTCTTTCTCAAGTCACTGGAAGGCAGGAGTTGTTTACACCAAAACAGTTATCAAAGTGATATTCCCTGATGGATACAATGTGATAATGGAAAATGTCAGGCCCTGAACTACACGCTCAGCATCAGTAAGAACTCCCTTGAAGTACTCACCCAGTTTCCTAAACCTACAAATACAGATCTTATTTCCTTAGTTGACACACTACTTCCCCTGGTGGGGTGTGAGATCACACTTAAAGACACAGGGGCAGTGGATGGCTGGAAGCCATTATGTCTGCTTTTCTTCATTGAAGTTACGCATCGGAACATGGAGAAACTCCTTTTTGTCTCTCAAGAGGAGAACTATGTTCACAGAACTGTGCTGGGTGACACTTAAGAACTCATTCCTTCTTCATCCGGTGTCTAAACATAAAATTTAAAAGAAAACATTTTGTCTTAATGTCACTGAAGTTTTATTTGCACATTCAGACTGATTCAACTACTTGGAGTCATAAAACAAGACAAAAGAAAACAATTGTATTAATGCTTAACCATTTTATGGTAAAGCATTTATTTATAGTGTTCTTCACTCTCCTTCCTATGGAAGAGTTTCAGAAAATGTAGCAGTTATAAACAACAATCTCAGAAATGAAAACTCCTTATGGAAAATTAATTAACATTCTCTCAGAAGTGAGAAGTGAGAATTTTTCCAGCTTCCCCGACTCTTCCCCCGACACACACATATATACACTTCCTTTATCAACAGATTTTTTTTTCCCTCAAAACACAGATTATTGAGATCACCAAAACCGTCACCTTTCAACATCTAGACCGCCTCCATGCCCACCAAAGGGAGTGATGGCAGATAGGAAGACCATCCCAAGCCAGTTAAATAGCAGTGAGGTGAGGAACTTTGTGAAGGATGGAAAAGAGATTTAAATTAATTAGTCAGGATAGACCCTGCTGGACCTTGTATGTGTCTGATAATCTTCTGTCAATAGCTCAGACAATCATAAAACTGTGTCCTTCTCAATGGGAGAAAAGTGAAATGACTTGGCAAATCTTTTCTTTTCCTCCTCCTCTGTCACTTTAAAATGGAAGAATTCTGGATCCTTGCTGTTAACCAAATGGCATTTACAGCTCTCAGTTGGCATGGGGCAGTTGAGAATCTAAAACGAGGAATGCTTATTCCATTTCCATTTCCATGGAAACCAGTCACCAACTGGTAAAAACAAGGTAGATCAAATTTTTTGAATAAGAATGTTGAAATAATCAGTTTCAAAACTTTTCTCTTGTGTCAGGATGGAGAGCACAGCCTAATCTCAGGAACACACAGAGATGTCATGTCAGTGTAGATAAACAATTAATGAGTCTTCTACATAATCACAACTATTATTGTATTCTCATGAGTTTTTCTAAACATGCTGTGAAAAACAAATTGCTATAAATCCCATAAATTATATTATAAAATGTGAAGATTACAAACCCAAGAACTCCTTTCAAAATTTATGATCGTGTTCATCATCTACATCCTCTTAGCAAATGCAAGGTAAAGTAAAGTGGTAATTTCCAGAGAAGGGGTAGACTGTGATCAGGATTTTGGAAGAGATTTGGAGGGAGTATTACATTTTTTTTAAACTCCAGTAGGAACATCAGACTTTATAAAGACCAATTATTACAAAGCAAAGATGATCTTCATAGCTCTTAGATCTATTCAGCCTCTTTAAAAAAACCTGAATACCCCTCCGCCCCAACTTAAAAACAAAATAATTATCACTCTCATTGTTTGCTTATTTAAAATACAAATATTCTAAACTGGGTAGAAATAATTTCCTTCAAAGAAGTAACAGGATGAAAAAATGTCAATAATTAATTTAACTTGAAGCTCTGTTACTGGACTTTGCAAAGCTATGGAAACCCAAGGGCCCACCAACCCATGATTGACAAACTATAGCATATGTATATCATGGAATACTATTCAGCCATAAAAGGTGAAGACTTTGGATCTTTTGTATTTACCTGGATGGATTTGGAGAACGTTCTCCTAAGTAAAGTACTCAAGAATGGAAGAGCAAGCATCCTATATACTCAATACTAAGATGAAACTAGTAGAGCAACAAGTATGGGCCCACAAGAGAGAAAAACATAATGAAATTCAAGAAGAGGTAGGAGTGTAGTAATCTCCCCCTAACAGGTGCAGGTGAAGGGGTACATGACACACCTCCTGGGGGAAGGACTCAACTGCAACTCAGACTTTATATTATATTAACCCTCATATTAACCTGAAGTAAAACACCAAACCAAACCCTCTAAGTTAGCTCTAATTATTTCATAGACTTGAACATTCAGAATGCATTATCTATAAGGCTCACAGCCAAGTGCAAGTAGCCATTGGTCTTAACTATTTTACACAAAGGAAATAACTAAGCCTCCCAGTGGCAACAAGATGCCCAAAGGTGTTCCTACAACCTTTCAGCTTCTTTCCTGATAACCAAATTTTCACCGTTGTCCTACTCCCACACAATTCCCTGTTTCTACCATATAATCCCAATTCAAAACTACTACCACTCATTTCCCATCTTATTAATTCTAAAACTTCTCATTTTAGTGAAAGATAGCCCCATCTACCAGAAGTATGTACAACTCATTTATGATTCTTATTTCTAATTTTTTATATCTCAAGTTGCTAAAATAACAGCTAAATTCTAAATTTGAAGTTGTTCCTGAAGTTGGTCTAATAATATTTAATTTGTTTCCTCTTTTGTCTTATGTTATTTAAGAGGTTTAACCTTAATTTTTAACATCAAAATTTATATTTATTAACATTGCTAGTTGATAAGAAAATAATAATAAGAAAGTTAATAAAGATGTAAGAGGCTCAGCACCTGTAGCACAGAGGTTACAGTGCCAGCCACATGCACCAAGGCGGGTGGGTTCGAACCCAACCTAGGCCAGCTAAATAACAATGACAACTGCAACAAAAACATAGCTGGGCGTAGTGGCAAGTGCCTGTAGTCCCAGCTACTGGGGAGGCTGAGGCGAGAGAATCACTTAAAGTCCAAGAGTTTGAGGTTGCTGTGAGCTGTGACGTCACAGCACTCTATCAAGGGTGACATAGTGAAATTCTGTTTAAAAAATAAATAACTGAATAAATAAATAACATAAAGATATAAGAATTAGCCAAAGCACTCTCTTTCATTTTTATAAAATTGCCCTAATTATATTACCATTTATTTAAGGGTGTATGTGTGATGAAACAGAGACAGACAGACAGAGGGTAAGAGAAAGAGAGAGATTTGGGCCATAATTCAAATATCTCAAAAAATTATTTAAAAAGTTTTACTAATAAGTAATTATATGTGTATGACTGGCTCATTTTCACCTTTTCATTATAAAATTACGCAGGGAAAACATTTTTTTTAAGCTTATAGCACTGATTTATCTCCTTCAAGTAAGGCCAGCACACAGCATCCAAAAGAGGGGGAAAAAAAACCCTCTAAATGAAAGGTTAATTAATTCATAATTTCCTTTCAGATGTTGAATAAGAATAAGTCAATGTTAATGAATACAGCCCCAGGTAACTTGCAATATTTTTTTCCCATAACAATTGCAGTCTTTTTTCCAGAGTCTAAATGGAAGCTTGTCTTTTAATATCTGGAAATACCTTGAAAATGCTTTTCTTTCTTTTCTTCTCTCTCTCTCTTTTTTTTTTTTTTGAGACAGGGTCTCACATTCTTTTGCCCAGGATGGTGCCCCATAGCCTGATCATAGTTCACAGTAGCCTCGAGCTCCTGGGCTCAAATGATCTTCCTGTCTCAGTGTCCTGAAGTGCTGGGTGTGAGCCACCACACCCAGCCAAAATGCATTTTTTAACCATCTTTATTCCTATCAAGTTGCTGATTTCTTTGCAATAGAGAAACTCATGAGATTGTTTACTTTATACTCTTCATCTCACTAGTGCTCTGGTTCAGCCCACATGAAGCTGTCACCACTGTCTCTTCTAAGAGGACACACTTCACAGATAGCAATTATAGTCTGTTACAATGCACATTCATCACCAACTCAAGGATCACCACTACATAACTGCAGCAATGCTTTACATGAGAGTTTGTATACATATTGGTGTGGGGTGAGTGTAGGAGAAGAGCTTCTTAACTCCAGCTGAGGGAAATCATTTGCAATGAACACTAAGTCCATGGGAAAGTTTCATCCTGTTGCTGAAACTTTTAGAGTAATTTAAGACAAATCGAAATAAACAAAACAAAACAAAAAGGCAAGCAGGGTGCTTTTACACAGTAATTCAGAATACTAGGATAGGAACAAATTAAAGTTATTTCAAATTTATTTCTGCCACTGGTTCAGATTCTTCACCCATACAACTTTAATATTTTGGATTTTATGATCTTTCTTTTTTCACTTGTTTGCTCAAAAACTGAAAATGGGGCAATGGTCCTGCCCCAGACAAGAGATGTAGCAATACTCAGCCTCCATGCAGGTCAAATTAGTATTATCACAGTGCCCATCATGATAATACCATATATTTTAGAATCTCCAAGTATGGTAGGATAAAAAAATAACCACTTATTGAGTGTTGACTATTCACCAGTCTCCAGCACGAATGAAGCATACTATTTTTTGACAACTGTAAAGAAAGTTGGTTAAAACTAGAGTGTAGTATAGGAAGGAGGTGGTGAGGCTAAAAAGATAGGGAATATAATAAAAATTCTTTGTGTATATCTAAATAATTTCGACTTGGTCATAAGGGGTTTCAAGGTAGAGGAAAAACAAATTCAGATTTGGGTTTTAGATAAAAGCAGAAACTCTAAGAAATTTCTGGCTTTTCTCCTTTGCAAAAAAGAAAAGAACCAAAATGACTAAACAAGAAGATGCCTTTCATTCCAAAGCTTAGAAGGAGTTCCTTAATACCAAGACACTGTCAATCACTAAACACTCTGTCTCAATAATGAAGGTTCCCTTCAATCAGTCATTTTCTAAGCCTTGAAGTAAAATGCTACCTGCAAAAGTCTTCTCTCAATTTAACCTATGGCAGTAAATGATCTAAACCCTTTCCCTACGGCTAGTAGCATTGGTTTGCAATTGCTTGTTTTATTTTGTTTTATATAAAAAGAACTTTTCATATCAAATATAATTCTAAGAGGAATTCCATTATGTAAAAAAATTTTAAAATAGACTTCTCAGTAGGAGAGTGGTTTTGCTGAGGAAGAAGGAGCTACACCCACTTTACACAGCCTTCAAAACTACAGTTGGACAGCCTATGAAATCTACCAACAGACTTTAGGGTTCCATGAAACTTTTGGAAAACCAGTGGTCACCAAATCACATCTTGCCTAATGGTTTAGTGGCACTGAATGAGCTAAGTGATGGGTCAAGGCTAAATTTCTACAAACTTTAAGAACAGTAGGACCTCTGTAAGTTGACCACCCAAGGGACTGTAACAAACTGGTCAATGTACTAGGCCTACTGTACTGAGACGTACACGTGGTACACATCTGGTCTATGAAAATTAGGTCAACTTAAGGAGGTGGTCAGTACAGGGAGGTGGTCAACCATGAAGGTTCTATGGTATATTGTTAGTTGATTTTCTGTAAGCATAACCAAAACATAGTACTATGTTCCTACGAAGTATTCAAAAAGTCTTCCCTGAATGAAACAATATGCCATTCAATAAGCTCTTCATTCCCCTAAAATACAGTTTTTCCATGAATTAAACTTTGTCAATACTTACAAACAGTAAATATTTTAAAAAAGCATCTAATATCCAGCCACAAATTATAGTGTACTCGGTAATACAAAGAGTGTGAGTTTGGAGGCCAGATTCTCTTTCATACACCATGTGACTCTGCCTCCAATTTTACTTTATTCCTCTGAAAAGAGAGGACAATGACAATGACATTTAATTTCCAGATTCTTTGCTATAACTGAGTTAAGTAGAAAAGTAGTTTATTAGAAAAACAGTGGGCAGCTCAGAATTGCTAGAAGCACTGATTAACCAAGGTAGAGGCTAAGAATCAAGGAATATATGGCTGATCCACAAGGAAAGAGCTGTTGAGAGAGAGAGAGAGAGAGAGAGAGAGAGAGGGAACACTGCATGAGTGAGAGCTTGCCCAGACTCCTATATTATAAGGGCAGGTAGTATTGATTTTTTTCATTATTGATCACATGGCCTGTGTTCTCAACTAGAGCAAGGGAGGCTGATCAATGTCTGGCATTTTCAGCTACCATACTAGAGAGCAGCCTTTTCCCTCTACCAATACTCATAAGACAGAAATTCCTCATACAGTCCAGGCATGGTGGCTCACGCCTGTAATCCTAGCACTCTGGTACTCTAAGAGGTTGGAGGCAGGTGGATAGCTTGAGCCCAAGAGTTCGAGACCAGCCTGAGCAAGAGCAAGACTCATCTCTACTAAAAACAGAAAAACTAGCTGGGTGTGGTGACGGGCACCTGTAATCCTGTCTAGTTGGGAGGCTGAGGCAAGACCCAAGAGTTTGAAGTTGCTGTGAGCTATGATGATGCCATGGCTCTCTACCCAGGGTGACAGAGTGAGACTGCCTCAAAAAAGGAAGAGAGAGAGAGAAAATTCCTCACAGATAAATAAGAACTCAAATGCTAAGAAACCAAAACAACAATCTATTCCACCTGACAGGAAGTTTTACAAATCATATGAGAATACATGTAAAATACCTTGTGAACTGTAGACGTCTAGATAAATTATTATTCCTTAAAGGTGGCATCTCCTTGTTTGAGAAGGTGGGATCTGGGATGGCTGGGAAGAATGAATGCTACTTGACAGAACCTGAAACCTGCTCTTTTTTTCTCATTCTATCATGAAAACCACATACTGACCCTGCTGAACTCTATTTAGACTTTGCTGAGTTTATAGCCAAAGGCAAAAACAGCTAAAATTTCTTCTGGGGGACAGTTATTCTTTGCTTTCCCATTCAAATCATATACCAAGCTTCTCAAAGCTATAGGACTGCTCACAGGCAAACCAAATAAGCAGCCCATGCATATTGAGTTTTTTAAAATTATTATAACAACATAATAACTTTTCAAGTACGA
Source organism: Loris lydekkerianus (assembly GCA_963574355.1). Lineage (NCBI taxonomy): Eukaryota > Metazoa > Chordata > Mammalia > Primates > Lorisidae > Loris > Loris lydekkerianus. The sequence continues at coordinate 77,455 of CAUYPK010087900.1, read as the reverse complement.
ACATGTAGCATTTGCCCATGCATCAGGGTAGGCATGCTTTTATAGGGGATTGCTCAACACATTCCCTGGTTTATAAAAGAATTATTCAATTTTATTAAACAACGTATCTAACACTTTCTTGGGCCTCCTTCCTCCCCCATACGTATTTTCCTGGTATCCTCCAAATATGTCTTGGAAATCAATGAGTCTATAGAGTATCCATGTATATTTCAGAAACTTATAAATCTTTTAAGGAAAACATTGTGTAAATTTAAGATACGGGTACCATCCTTAAAAAAGTACTTTCTTAATGTAACATCTCCCTAACCGAAGACAAGGATGAAAATCAAAGCTATGAAGAAGTGACAAGTATTTTGTTTCAACAAGGACATATTAAACATGAGTTAGAATCTCTTATAATTGAAATAAATCTTATAAGTAGGGATACTAACAGAAGCTTATAAACACAATGAGGAAATTGGATGAAAATAAATGAAATCAACTGATATAAAAACAGTACCTATATAATATAAAATATGAAAGAAGGAACATACATATAATTTGCAATGGCTTACCTGAATACCTCCTCCATACTTGCACTTGGGCAACAGAGATTTCAACAAATACGAACACAACTACAAATACACCAGTGAAATTGGTGTTGCTTCTTTTCCTCCATGTCGTGGGATGTGGTTCCACCATTACAAGGCCACCACTACCTCTCCCTGCAGAGGACTGAGCATGTTAGTAATATAAAATCAACTTACAGAGCTGGGTGCTCGCACCTGTAATCCCAGAGCTTTGGGAGGCTAAGCTGAGAGTTTCCCCAGAGATCAGGAGTTCAAAAAAAGCCTGGGAAACACAAGCCTTGTTTTTACAAAAAAATAAGAAAAAACAGGCAGGCACAGCAGTGTGACCCTATAATCCCACTTTTGGGGAGCCTGAGGAGGAAGGATCCCTTGAGCCCAGGCATTTGAGTCTGATTGTGCCACTGCACTCTAGCCTGGGTGATAGAGAAGACGGACCCTGTTGCAAAAAATAAAAAAATAATAATAATAAAATCACCCTATGGAAGAATTAAGCCACAGATGCTGTGGCATCTCTGTTATGGGGAACACTTCGGTTACCATGAAGGGCCCTCTACTGTGCCATGAATGGTGTGCTTCAAAGTGTGAGTGAGAAGCCAATGGCATGGTGGTGAGTGGAGCTGCATCTGAGTTCGCTTCTCACTTTGGGCACCACTTTTGTCTCTTTTCGACTTAAACTACAACAACGTCAAGTCCCCTGATTCTTTTGATCTCTTCAGTTCAAACTCCAGTTCCCCTGAGATTCTCTACTGCCCAAACTGCCTGATGACTCCTTAAGTGACAAGTGGGCAGGTAAGAGAGAAAATAATACAAAGGTATTTTTGTTTCCAATATAGCAATCAACTACTTCCCCCTCCTTTGGAAAGCATAAAAGGGACTTGTCAGTCCTTTAGAAAGAAAAAAGTAATAAAATAAATTTTATGAAATAGTCTGACATCCAATAAAATCAACAACCCAGGTCACAAAACTGCTGATCAATGGGAATTCAAATCCAATCACCTCGTATAAACTATAACGAACTGGGGCCAGACTGTGGCACCCAGCCAGACAAATGTGTGCTTCTTTCTCTGTGGGATGACAACATAATACTCAAGCACGTGGGAAGATCAGGGTATCAGGAAGGTGGAAAAGGAAAGGGCTATCAGACAACCTGATACAAGGAGGGCTAGAGAGATGGAGAGAAAAGAAGAGTCTATATATTTGGTAACTGGAACAGGCAAGGGGGGAGATAATCCTATGAGAATGAAAGGCAAGAATCCCAACCAAGAACAAAAAGGTCATACAACATCTTTAGCAGTCAGCTAATCTCAGCCCGGGATGGGATGTGGCCACAAGGTATTGTATCTGCAATTCATGCAAATTCAAATGCACTTACTAGCATATGTAAATGATATGCAGATGGTGTGTGGATATCTAAAAATAGGAAGAAGACGATGTAAACTCTCCTAATAAAGGTCAGTCTTTTCTAAAATTCATGAGATGGCAGTTTGCAATGACAATAGAGAAAGAGGGAATTCAGGAGAATCTACAGGAAAATCACAATCTACTGCTCTTCTCAATTCCTTGGAGCTATTGTAGGTGTTTTATACACAAGAAGACTTGCCATAATTTCCCAAAGTAGGATTCAACCTCAAGACCCTATCCTCCTCTTAAGGTCAGAGGAGGTTTTTGATTTCCACGGGCTCTTTTTAGGCTCCTATGAAGTCTTTCTTTCACAGCCACATTTCCAGAGCACAAAGGTTGTCACTTAAATGCAAAAACATGGAAAAAGTGTCTCTTGCTTTGCATGATTCCAACCTCACAGAGTGCACACCTCCAAGTAGAGAAATGGGAAAACTAACCACCTTCCCCCCGAGAATCCAACTAAAACTTTATCTTTTACTTATCACCTCTAATAATAATATTAATAACATCTTTATCTGTGGCACTTTAGTTTCCAAAACTCTTTTGTTACATTATGACTAGCTGGTACCCTTTAATGTTTAATTTAATAAAAATACTCTAGTAGAAATGCTTGAAAATGGAGAGATTTAAGCTCCAGCTTCCCCATGACAATCTCCAAGGCTCTCAAAGCTGGAGCCTTCCCTTTCCTATGTTTTGTTGTTTTTGGTCTCACCATAAAGCTTTCCTTGTCTTAACTTATGTCTGGTATTGAGTCTCTGCAAGTGATGTAGTGGACTCCTTGCTCTGAATAAATAGTTTCTGGTCTTTTTGGGTGCCTTTCATTTACTTCCACAGAACAAATACCATTGTGGAGTCAGATTTATATAATCATTTATTGTAATAAATAATTTTTGTTACTTGTTTAGAGTCACGAGGACATACAGCATTAGTAATCTCTGCAAAGCAAGCCCCTCTCCATGGACTGAGCCCGGAGTACAGTTTGGTAAGGCCAGGTTACCAAGTGTTAACTGAACACACCGCTGCAGCTCTCTGGAGATTACAGAGCCTATGCTCAATGCAGGAGTTAATTTCTCATCTACTTGACCACAGATTAATTTAGCTCCACAGGTAAGTGTATGGTGTGGGAACAAAAGAACTCCAATTCTGACTCTGCTATTCAGTGACATTAGGCACATGGTTTAACTTCTCTAGACTTTCTCCCTCTCAGCATGGGTTTTTGTGAACACTAAATAAGGCAACATGCAGATGTGCTAATCTGATGAGCAGTGGCTTACATTCCATTCAAATATAGTCAAACAGCAACCCCACAGATATACGGATTTTTTTTGAGGGGGGGAGTTGATTTTTTAAACAGGAACATGGTGATACTGGTGTGGTAAGGAAGGTTCTAGAAGGATGCTTCTTGGAGGTCACAGATGCAGTAAATAAAAAGGCTGGGGCTGGTACCCAGGTTTCCCCTAAAAGCAGAACAGTTTTTTTACCATATAATCTTGTCTTCTTGGAGACCTATTTTATGATAACTAATCAAATACTTATTATGTCCTAATTGAAAGGACATATTTCCTGACTTTACACCTTTCTTTTAATACCCTACAGACCCATTGTTATCCACATTTCATTAAAGATTATAGTTAAAATGCATAACTACCACTAATATTAAACATATGCACACACTGGAGTGCTTATACTAGGTGTACTGAAACAAGAAGCTTCTACTGCAATTAAATGAGTTACTACAACATAAAAACGATAACCTCTTTCAGCTCATAAAAACAAAATTCTAATTCGGAAGGCATATGATATAGATAGGAGGATAATCAATATCTATATAATATCTGTAAATCTGAGTTTAATTATTTGTTCATCATGCTTTTTCTCTGATAACCGTACAGAGAGTGAAAAAAGTAAAACAGGACTCTTTTTCTCCTTGTTCAGTATCAAACGTGAGTGTCCACTGGCTGATCAGATTTGGAAGTTCTTGGATGCCTTTTTAAACACTTGGTAATAACACAAAAAATAACACTGTTACGGGTGGCGCCTGTGGCTCAAAGGAGTAGGGTGTCGGCCCCATATGCCAAAGGTGGCGGGTTCAAACCCAGCCCCGGCCAGAAACTGCAAATAAAATAAAATAAAATAAAATAAAATAAAATAAAATAAAATAAAATAAAATAAAATAAAATAAAATAACACCATTACCATTGACCTCTCAAGGTATTCAGCCTCTAAATTTCATATATTTCTAGACAGAGGAAAGTAAGAAAAAAATATAAGGACCCAACAGGAGGCTAGAGGAGAAGATTAAAAGAGAAAGATAAATAAATAAACCTGTCTGGAAAACCTACTCAAATGCTTAATCCATTATTTAAAAAGGATACTTATCTTTTTCCCTGCTGCAATTTCCATCTGCATTAGAGGCCCCAGGAATTTGTGAGTTTGTTTTTTAAATAAGAAATTTAAATTAAAAAAACCCATCAATTATTCATGTCAATAATACACTGGGTTAACATAAATTATACCCAAATCTCATTTTAACCTATAACATTAATCAGACCCTCTATCAAAACTGTTTCTGAGAGCCAAGATACAAAGTTCTCAAATCCTGAAGAAAAACACACTAAAATTGGCAAAGGGAAAAACAAAAATGTCTAGAAGTTGCATTTTCATGATTATGAGTCATGGAATAATTAGTGTATTGTTTAATAAAGATGAATAGTTAGCATTTTCTATATTCATTCAGCTTTCCTTAAAGAATAAACAGCCATTTGGACAATTCCCACAAAGTCAGTTATTTTTATTCTCAGAGGTATCTGGACATTTGTCCTTTTACTCTACCTAAGGTATGACAAACATACCTGTGTCAGCCAAGGAGCCTATTAGGAAACACTGAACTCTTTTGTAATAGGTAACATACAACAAAATTATTCAAGGGACTCATAGAAGAAACAGGCAGAATTAGGAGAAAACAACAGGGAATAGTGTAGTATTCTGGTGTAGAGATACTCGGAAACTCTTGGAGACTTGGGGAGAAGGTGGTTACTGATTGTCTAGAAAGGACACGTGTTAGGAGGTCAGTCTTACGGCCAGCTGAAAGGAGTTATGATCTTTAGAAATGCAACTAACATCTGAAGATCACAGCAAGGAGGGAGCAGAGAATAAATACTCTGTCACTCTCTTGAATCCTACTGAACTTCTACCTGAGGCTTCCCTGGCCAAACCAATTGGGAAGCCAGAGGGCAAGGTGAACCATTTACGTAGTCCCTAAAGGTCAACTCTCTAGGGCTCTCTCTGACCTCTCATAGAGCAAGGCAGAAGGTTTAAAAAAATCCACACAAAGGCCCACAGTATGTATCACTATTTAATAGGTCATCTACTTCAATTGGGTACATTTTGCTCATTCATCTCAACCAGTCAAGGTCAACACTCTTGTATATTCTGATTAAGACAAAAGGAACATTTGATAGCCAACACTACACTGAAAATCAACTTCACAGTATCCATTCTTCTTCTTCTTTTCTTTATTTCTTTCTTTTTTTTTAGAGACAGAGTCTTACTTTGTCACCCTTGGTATAGTGCTGTGACGTCACAGCTCACAGCAACCTCCAGCTCTTGGGCTTAAGCAATTCTCTTGCCTCAGTCTCCCAAGTATCTGGGACTACAGGCTCCTGCCACAACACCCAGCTTTTTTTTGGTTGTAGTTGTCATTGTTGTTTGGTGGGCCTGGGCTGGATTTGAACCTGCCACCCTTGGTATATGGGGCTGGTGCCCTACCCACTGAGCCACAAGTGCTGTCCCAATGCTTGCAGTATCCATTCTTGCCTTTCTAGTCCTACCTTGGTAAATTTGACCCCAACTACAATAGGAAAAGAAAGAAATAATATGGATGAAAGAAATGATAGTTCATAGGTACTGGGAAAACTGAAAGGAGGGGTATCCAGCTCAGTTCAGGGAGGGTGAGATTAGGCATTGCCCGGAAAGTGACATGTATAGGAGATAGAGGAGGGACTCTCCAAATGCAGACGGTGAAAAGGTGAACAGCTGGGACACGTTCAGAAAATTCCACAAGTCCTGTAGGGCTGATGAGTGAAGTGGGAGGAGGAGGAGTTGGACGCACAAAGCAGAACAGATTTCATAATGAGGGAGGGGCTGGATTAGAGAGAATTTTGTATTTTTCACATATGTCAAGACATTAAAGGACTTTAATGGTCTTATTTTGATTCAAAAATAACACTCAGGCAGCAGGATGGGGGTGAGACCAGAGACAAGGAACCCATTTAGAAGAGTCTTACAAAAATGTAGTTGAGAGATGGGGAATAAACTAACATAATGGCTAGTGTGGGTGGCTGGGGGAAATGTGTGTAAGGATTTGAGAGCTATTAAAGAGGAGGAATTAAATGGCAAGAATGGCCAGGACATGAAGACTAGTGGTTATTGAGGCAAAAAATGGAAGGGAAGGCTGCCTTCTGATGTGAGGGAAGCCTATTCCTATTGTACTGCAACTTTTCATGTGAAGCCACTTCCCAGAACCTAGAAGAACCTAACTAAGATGTTACTTAGTTCAGTGTATTGTACCACGAACCCATCTGTATGGAAATGAATTTGTTGCATATTCTTTCATGAACATAAAATCCATGGCTGATAGTAAGATCTAAGTGTTTGTGTCCCTCCAAAATTCATGTGTTGAAATCTAATTTCCAAGATGTTAGTAAAAAGGGGTAGGACTTTGGGTGGTAAAAAGGTCATGAAGGTGGGTCCCTCATGAATGGGATTAGTGCCCTCGTAAAAGAGGCCTGAGTGAGCTTGTGTGCCCCTTCTACCACATGAAGAAACAGAAAGAAGGATACCATCTATGAGAAAAGAGTCCTCATCACACAACAAATCTGCTAGTGCCTTGATCTTGGACTTCCCAGCCTCCAGAATGATGAGTGTTAAATTTTGATTATTTATAAATTATCCAGTCTAAGGTATTTTGTTACAGTAGCCCGAACTAAGGTAACTATATATGAAAAGTATCAGCTATTTTTCACAATTGCTTTTTTTGTATACATTAAGCCTCTGGTAATGCACATTTGTAGTCAACATGATACCAATTCATTTAATAATCATGGATCACACAACAACTATGTAGTAGTATACTGTAGATGCTATTTTATAAAAGTATTAGAGAAAAAATACAGAAAATATTTAAAAAAACAAATCAATCTCTGATAAAGATCCTAATTTTCTTTGGTAAATTTGTTTGATCTACTGAGTTACAGGATAACTTTATCTTAATATATTTGGCTAAATCCTTGGTGTAAAGAAAAAAAGGTGTTTTTTTCACTTCCATTGAGTTAATATATTTCCCTTAGAACTATAAAATGCTGAATATATGCCACTGCTTTGCTTTGGAACACTATCTCCCACCAACAGCCTTCATCTACACAAATGAGAAAGAGTAGGCCACACACAGTTTGGTTTCTGCCACACGGCAAGATTCTTAAAGCCAGAAATAAGGTGTGAAAGGACACTAAAGAATCTGCAGAAATGTACTTCCATCCACCCTGGTTAAATTTTCCTCGAAAGAGAGATAAGAAATAAAATGAAAAATCCATTCCTTTTAGAAAATGAGTCTTTAACCCAGGGGTTCGTTTATTTTGGAAAGAAATTAGATTCTGGACCCATATACCACATGTTCAGAATATAATGCCGGGGTCTCATCTACAAAACATTGCTATGACTTTTCAGCAGAGAGAACATTTCACGGGAAGCAACCTAGGGAAGGGATGCGTTAAGTCAGACATCAATAATTCATTTATCAGAAATAGGAGTAGTGATATTAAATGCCAGCAGACTGTTTCATTTGTAGGGAGGTACTTTCTATTTTAAGTCTAGAATAATGCAGTTGGCTTCATTTGGAAGCTAATAGGAATGGAGGCAAAGCTGAATCAAAGGACAGGTTTTTATGGTCCCCTCTAATAAGGCTATTACTTTTGCATCAGTTATTTATGTCTGACACACCACCATTTGGGAACCGGGAAAAGTGACAAGAAAGGGATTTTTATAACTTTGGTACTTCAGAGGTGATTTTCTTCCTTCTAAAACTTTGGCACTAGGAATGTAATCATGCAAGTCTAAGAGAGGTGATTTGCATAAAGTTTGGAGGGTACATTCTCTGTGAGTACTAAAAAAACCTTCCTGGAGTTAGCTACTTACTAAGTCATTTCCCAAGGCATTAGTAATCCATAACACAGGTGGATATAAAGTTCACGAGTAAACTATTTTAAATCACACATGAACTTTATGTCTACTCCGTGTATTATTTCATCATTGTATCCCACAAGCATTTAGTACAGAACCATTCCCATTGCAGAGACTCAATGAATACTTTGTTAAGTGAGTGAACAAACACAGCCAAGTATGAAATCATTCCAAATATGCTCTGAAGCCTACTGGTCTGATTGTGCAATGAGGAGGCATTGGCGTATGCCTCAGTTTCTTTATTCTGACAAGGATTTGAAATTTTTCTCCTCCACTATCTTATATCAAATTCAAAAACTCATGCTCCATCCAAGGAGATGAGGAAATGAAATTAAGAAAAAGCAGACTTCTGATAGACTAAATAAGTCATAGTTCCCAGCCCCCAAAGAAGCAAAAAACCTAGTGAAATAAACAGACTTTCAAGTCTTAACTTAGATTTGAAATGTTCACATGCATACATATTTTGAGATAATTATAACCTTTTAACTGACTATTTATCAAGAATTGGATATATGAACAGAACACATAATTATGAGTACAATAATAACAGCTTTAATTATCTGGCACCTAAAATATAGTCAGCTTGGTATTTTACACATCTTATTGCTAATTCTTAGAAAAGTAATATTGTGCCCATTTTAGAGATTAAAAAAAGGACCAATGTCCAGAGTAGTTAGACCCAAAGACCAAAAATCTAATCAAAGAAGACCCAGGACTGAAAGTCAACTCTTCTAAACTATAAATCCATTCATTTCCTAATGCTATGTGACTTCTATCAGAATAGAATTATCTACCTATGGATTCATTCTTAAAGACAGACCCACCTATCATATCTACCCCTACCGTCTAATAAACAGAGAAGATATTTTAATTCTAAATGCTTAAATACATGCTCTTGGTCAGCCAAGAAAAAAAAAATCAGGCAAAACTACTGAACAGAGGGTAACGGTATGTCTATAACCCAGTGCACTCTGACTTCCATCAAACAGAGGTGGGAGTGCTGGGTTCTACCCAGGAAAATGCTATAGTTCACCATCAAGACTGCAAACCTGAACACACATCTGGAAATGAACAATGTCTCATTGCTTGCATCATAACGAGGCATTGGGTCCAAGTCATTCCCATTCATGTCGTAACTTGCTAGAGCATCCTATGGCCACAGAGGAGAGAGCAAGAGAAAGGAACCATGGCCAGTGCTTAGAGGGGTCAAAACAGGACACACCAGAATACCCCAGAGGGAGCATGACCACAGTGATTCTTCTTGAACAAAGGTCTTTGGAAACAGCCAGGTTTAAAAGGAATCCTCACAAAAAATTTAGTTTTAAAAGGGTAGTTTAAAAAAGGCATCAAAGCCAATACTCAAATAATTGTCTTTCCATGTAGACATTATAATCTAGACAACAATAACCAGGTCTCAAAGAAAACCACGCAGTTTAAGTTAGGTCCTTTTGTTTTTTTGTTTGGAAGTTATGGGGAATTCTACCTGTAGTGATTTATTTTATTAATGCTTTCATCACTGAATCTGATCTAGAATATGTACTTGGTTGTTAATACTAATGAATAGCATATTTCTACAGTGACTTTGTTAAGCCTTCTTTGTAGATGGTAAAAGGAAAACACACATGTATAGTCAACACTTTTCTAGGTTATATGGTTTCACCTAAATGTAGTGACTTCCTTAATCAAATAATAGTACTTGAGAAATTTTTCCCTAAAGAGAAAAGCAGACTGGAAATAGCACTTAATAAATGGGCTAAATAGTTCTTTTCACAGCTTCTGTGATCCCAACTTAAAACACGTAAATAAAATTTCAAATGAAAGTAACTAAATCACAGCGTTCTCCTGAGGAGCTTTGCAGTAGAAGGGGAAAAAGTTAACTAATGTGATATAGAGACTAGAAATATCAACTACTCTTTTAAGGAATCTGGGTCACTGTAAGCAAGAAAAACTATTCCCCCATTCTCACTTAGTTGCTAAGGAATGTTAAAATATTCCATGCTATCAGATGGATGTGTGTTTTCATTTTTGTTCACTAAAACTACAGTAACTGCAAAGGGTAATTGTGGTTAAATAGGTTTCTGTGCCTCCTGACTGGGGGGTGGGTATAACAAAGTAATGTGTTTTGCAAATGACAATAATTTTTCTAGGTATTTCTGGTATATCAGTGGAAAGCACAATCACTACAGAACAGAGAAGGGCAAAGAATAAGTAAAATAAGAAATCCCCCAGCAGTAACCTCAAATATAGTATTCAATCTGATTGGTTGAATTTAACAGAATAAAATAACTCTTTTAGGAGAAGCTTTGTTTTGCCTTTCCCTTTAACACCCCTATCTCCCTTTAGCCACAGACCAATTATCACATAATGAGCAATATTCCCTACTTCTAGCCTCAAACCTGAAAATTGGAAGCTTTTCCCTAGGGCGTTCTGTGCAACCCTTCACACTATGTGGACCATCCCTTTTCCTTACTCAAAAGCTTCAATAGAAAGATGCTTATTTATCTTGGAACAAATTAGGGATAGTTTGTTACCAAGGATTTTGAAGAAAATACTTCCCTCAGTATGAGCAGAAAACAAAGCTCCTTGCCAGCCACACGCCAGCCACCCTCACTTGGGCCTTACTTGTTCTCATTGCTTGCATCATAACGAGGCATTGGGTCCAAGTCATTCCCATTCACGTCGCAACTTGCTAGAGCATCCTATGGCCACAGAGGAGAGAGCAAGAGAAAGGAAACGGGCATTCATTAATTAGCCATTGACCCACAGGCTCATGCATTTTTAAACACATTTCTGCAAGAAAGTAATTAGGTTAACTAATACGCTCACGGTTAGGTGGTGTCAGAATGCCTTAGGGAGGGACTGCTTGTTGGGTAATAATTAGTGCGGTATTTCTCCCGGTAAAGTGAAGAAGTATTCCACACAGATCAACAAAGTCCCAGTCCATTCTTGCCAGCACTTTTTCCTCTCATACTTACGATGACTCAGTACATGAAATGATTTCTTGAACTTGCAACTTCCTTATCATAATATAAATATTTTATAAGACAAACATCACTCATGTATCACTGGCAAGCCAATTAAAAATCAATATTAGATATTTATTAGGTGAGGTATCTTGGGACCTCCATTAGGCAATGCTTGCCTGGTCTCAAATATTCAGTCTATTATAAAAGAGCCTGAATTCAGATCTTTTACAAATACTCGTGCCTCTTGGACCAACCAAAATGGTAAACAAGGTTTTCCCATGCTGAAGTTTCAAAATAAGGAAACTATCTTCAAAACCAAAGGTGGATTTGTCTATTTGCTTTTTGAAATGATTGCAAAAAATCTCCAAAAAGAAAAAAAAAATTACTGGGATTTTATGATCATTCAAGTTTATATATTTGTAGACAGCCTAACTGAAGATGCTTTGAATTTCCTTAGGGTTTATGATTATTCTTAATTTCAATGTTAATGAAAGTAAATATTGTCTTGTTTTTCTGCCTTTCTCAAAGGCTCTTGCTTCTGAAAATGATTTCTTTTCTTTTTTTTTAATTAAGTCATAAATACATAAATCATGTATACATTAATGCATTTATGGGGTACAATGTGCTGATTTTATATACAATTTAGAATGCTTACAACAAACTGGTTAATATAGCCTTCATCTCACTTACTTAATTATTGTGTTAAGACATTTATACTCTACACTTAGTAGATCTGACACGTATCCTTGCAATATGCACCATAGGTGAAATGGTGAAAATAATTTCTGATACATAGCGCCTGACGTGCTTGGGAAAATTCAGCAAAATACACATTATATATGAAGGTGGGAAGTTCCCGCTTACACTGTACAGAGGGGGCTCTGCAGGCCTCCTTAGTGGCCATCAGAGCATGAAGGTGTCAGATAGTGTAAATAGTGTCCAGTGTAGCTTACTCATTTTCCTTACATGGAAACAGAGACCCCAAACAGGTTAATTTCTGACCTGTTTTGGCACAGAAGAAACCAAGACTGTAACTCAGACCTTTCAGCCCACTGAGCCTGGAGTTCTATTCCCCACTGGCTCCAACATAAGGAAAACTGAGAGGGCACCAGTAAATTATGCAGGAAATTCGGCTGAATTTTTTTCCAAAGGGGAGAAAATGATAAAGGGAAAGACGGCAATCACTGTTACATGAAGCTATTCGTATTTAATCCAATCCATTTGTGTGCAGCGCAAGCAGCAGCCCACACTGAGAAACCTCTCTGCAAGTGACAAGAAAGACATCTCCACGGGGATAGTCGCAGTTCCTGTTTTTATATCTGACCCTGGATAATTCACTTCAGTCTACAGGCTTCAGTTTTCTTCTCTTACCAAATAAGAAGACTAAACTGAAGTTCCTTTTTAGCTTCAAAACTCTATGCTGTAAAGAGCCAAGTTTATCTGAGTGCACTTGGACGCAGCTACTCAACTCTTTCGCTCATCTAAGAACTAAATGAATTTGGAGTCCCTTCTTAAGAAAGGGAATTGACTGATAACCACACTACTGGGAAGCTGGTCATTACCGCCTTTTATAAAGAAAGAAGAGGCTGAGAGGGAAGGAGATGAGAAGAGTAACTTGAGAAAAGTTTGCAGTGCTTTTTTCTTTGTAAAAGAAATAAAAAGTGTTGCCTGACTGGTTGGATTAACTGTTGAAATGAGCAGATGTTGTTGGTGGCAGATGGTGTCAGCGGTGGGGTTTCTGCTACCTTATTACTTTCTTTTGGTGGGTCAGAGCATCAAAGGCATTTGAAAGTTGAAAGTGTTATCTTATGCTTTCTGTATTCCGTGAGCTCATCTTATACAAGGAAGGAGCAAAACACAGAGACTACAGGATGTAGCTGCATTCATTTTTCTTTTCAGTAGCCATCCACCTTATTGATAATCTTTTTTCTTTCTTTCTTTCTTTCTTTCTTTCTTTCTTTTTTTTTTTTTTTTTTTGCAGTTTTTGTCTGGGGCTGGGTTTGAACCCGCCACCTCCAGCATATGGGGCCAGTGCCCTACTCCTTTGAGCCACAGGCACCACCCCCTTATTGATAATCTTAACATGACTTTCTCTGCTTCCCAGGAGGGAAGACATTCTGACCACAACGAACACTCACATAGTTCTGCATCAGATCCGGATGGGTTCTTTCGATGCCATCGTCCAGGATGGTGACCACAATGTTCTTTCCCGTGTAGCCTCTCTTCCAGGCGCCTTCGATATTCATGTCTGATTGGCAGGGATGTGTATTGTCACTGCAGTGCTAAAGGAACAGGAAGACATTTCTCAATAGTGAGAAGAGAGGAAAATTACCTATTTCTTAAAATAATACATTAAAGTAATAGCAAGTTAGTGGACTGCCCACTAAAGTAGAAGCACGGATTTCATGACAATAGGAAGGAAAGATATAAAGAGCAAGTGAAGTAGCAATCTCTGCCACCAGCTCTGACCTGTTCTGACATCACACATCTCTTGGAAAGCATACCACAACAGCAGAATAATGGACAAATCATTTCATTGTTAGCATGTATTAATGACACACAAACAGGCATCAGAAAAAATAAAAAAGAATCATTAAAAAAAAAAAAAAGACAATATTTCATTTATTGGGTGGCACCCGTAGCTCAGTGAATAGGGGGCCGGCCACATACACCCACACTGGCGGGTTTGAACCCAGCCCAGGCCAGCTAAATAACAACAACTGCAACAAAAAAATAGCCAGGCGTTATGGCGGGCGCCTGTAGTCCCAGGTATTTGGGAGGTCGAGTCAAGAGAATCGCTTAAGCCCAAGAGTTTGAGGTTGCTGCGAGCTCATCTTATACAAGGAAGAAGCAAAACACAGAGACTGAGCTGTGATGCTAGAGCAGTCTACTGAGGGTGACATAGTGACACTCTGTCTCAAAAGAAAAAAAAAAAAAATATGTCATTTATCCAAAGTGGGTAACTGAAAAACATATACTTTATAATTTCTTAACTAGGCAACTAGAAGCCAATTCACCTACAAATGGAACTAACTCAGGAAGTTTTTGTTCATTCAGCTGAACTTGTGCAACTATGAGGAACCTACAAAGAAAATATAACCTACAAGAAAATATAACATATTCTCCAAATGTCTTTCACTAAACTAGCAGTGGCTATTGTACCGTCATTTGTAGGCAGTAGACAAACTCACTCAGCACTACTTTCAGAAGGGAAAGGGGGGGATGGTGCAAAGTCCAGAAGGGTAACCCACACAGGAAAATGTGAGTGAGCTTCAAAGACAGGCTGTAAAACACAGAATTCTAGCTCATTATGGGTAGTATATTCATTGTGCATTGCCAACAGCAAACATACTGAAAAATGGATTAAGCCAGTAGCTTTTCCTGATATAATTTACTAGCATTTGTCCAACCCACACAACTGTTCCTTTAATGTCCATCTCTTTGAAATATCCCTGAGTGATGTTGTTTTCTAGGTTCTTAGGACTAATTAGAGGAACAAAATGAAAGAGACGTGCTGCTACCTAACCCCACAGACACACAAGCCACCCCAGTGTCTCCCCAATCTCTACTCTCTCTCCTCCTGCTTTGCTAACACAGTTCATCCCTCCGGGAGTAGGAGAGAGTGTCCAGCTTTAGGTGCTCTAAGCAGAATTGAGATCCCACTCCACTGAGTCATTGAACACATCCTTTACTGAGCATCTGCTATGTGCTGAAGTCTGGCAGTAAACAAGGCCAATGAAGTCCCTGCGCGTCCCTATGGGGAAACAGAAAATTAAGTAACAAATAAACATGACCCTTCAGAACGCTCCTTGTGTTTAAATTTTTTGACTCAGAACGTCACTCTGTTACCCCTTAGAGTGCCATGGCATCATCATTGCTCACAGTAAGCTCAGTGTCTTGGACTCAATCAAGAGAGCCTCCTGCTTCAGCCTCCTGAGTAGCTGGGAGTACAGGTGCCTGCCACGGCACCCAGCTAATTTTTCTATTTTTCGTAGAGACAAGGTCTCAGACTGGTCTCTAACTCGTGAGCTTAGGAATCCACTTGCCTCAGCCCCCCCCAGAGTGTTAGGCTGAGCCTGGCTGCTCCTTGTGTTTTAAAGAAGTTAAATGGAATGATATCATGGTGCATGCTGGTGGGCCCGGGTGCCCTAGAGTAAGTGAACTGGTCCGAAGAAAGACTTTAGTCTCTGAAAAAGTGAAATGTGAGCTGGGACATAACTAAGGAGAAAGAGCTGGTCTGCCCAAGAGCCTAGGAAGAAGTGTCCTGGAAGGGACAAAGGAAATGCAAAGACTCTAAGGTGGAAAAGAGATTAGCACATCAGAGAAAGAGAAAGCAGATGGGTGTGGCTAAAACTTAGTGAGGGAGAGACAGAATGGCACACAAGGCATCAGATTAGAAGAGGAGGCAAGGTCAGATCATCCAGGGCTCTGTGGGCCACAACTGGGCTGGCATTCCAAATGCGTCCTAAACAGAAGTTCCTTTCTTTCCAAACCTTATCCCTCGAAATCAGAGGCTAATTAGTAACAGATACCTCTAATGCCTCCTGACATGAATTTCTGAATTAATCTATTCCTCATATAAGATTTCATTTTGTTAAATGTTATAAATAAATTCAAGCAGTTTTAAGGATTCATTCTAAGAAAGGGTAAACCCATGTTTTCACAATGCACAATACAATTTCATCAAGAATAGGGGCTTACCCCTTTTCATGAACATTTTCATCTTTTTCCCACTTTCTTGACTTCTCCCAGCACTTGAGGCCCTGCCCACATACTCTTTGCTAATCCAAACCCATGATCCCTGCTTCCTCCAGGTTTTAGGGCACAGCCCTGGACCTTGTGAACAGGGCTTTCTTCAGCCTACTCATTTTTTCTCCTTTTCCTGAACTCAGAAACACAAACACACACACACACATTCTCTTCTACACAATTCAACCCCTACTCAGTGAGCTCTGCTGAGCTATTGTTGACTGTTGAATCACTTCTATCCCCGATCATAAGCCCCTATCACAACATTCATTAAACTAAATCTAACATAGGATTTCAGAAATCTTAGCCAGAAATGAGGGGCATATCCTCAAATTTATTTCTACAATGCTTCCTGCTCTGACCTGCAACACTCAGGCCAGTGAATGCCTGGTTTACAGAGATAATAATGAAAAAAATAGTGTAGATTTCCGAAATGCCTACGTTTTCCAGAAGTCTCATTCCGACCAAAGGTCGGGGCTTCTCCTCACCAAATATTTTAATTTAACACAAAGCAACCTTGACAGGTTTTTATTTCATTTTCTTTACAAAACCTGCCGTGGCCACCTGCGGTATCGATTGTGACATGAAGTAATGTTAATGTGGTCAAGAGGTGGGCCGGAGGAAGGAAACGCGCAGGAAATGGGTAACCCACAAATGGGATAACCGTCCTGGAGTGGAGGGATGCTGCCTGAAATTGTAATTATGAAAATTGAAAGAAAACCAGCTGTCTATGGAAAACATATGTGTTAAAAGTGAAGCAGCTAGGTTTCTTCATTCCACCTCTGCTTCTGCTGAATCTGATTTTGCCATTAAACCTTCTTGTACCATCATTTTTCTTTATATCCACCACCATCGTAGGAGGTGAAGGACAGGAAATATTTAATTGATGCTTTCATCTGGATGAGTAATAATGAAAGCCTGGTGTGTCCCTTGCAAATGAGTGATAAGGTCAGAGGCCACTTTAATCAGAACCCTAAATTCTGAATGTGAACCTTAGATGTTTTTAATCCATTTCAAATGTTCCAGACTGCTTGACATGTTTCTAATGTAATTGTTTCCTGTACCCAAGGTAGCCAGAGCATCCAAACAAGGGAAAATACTGAAGACACTCAACATTGACCAAGGATGAAAATAAGTTCATTATTTCCTTAACTGTCTGACTGAAGTAATCTTTAAACAAGGCTTTATTTACTTTCCAGGATTCTATGTTACAGCAGCACCTAAAGGCAAAGGGGTCAGGGAGCAGCCATGATGCCTTCATATGTGGTCACCCACAATGAAAAGATGTCACCAGAACTGGAACTAAAGACAAGTCGCTGGAATTGTGTTACCACACAGGCAGCCCACAGTCAGGTGTTCACAAAAGGGACCAAGCAGAACCTTCCAGCATATTTGAAGCTGTTAAAAACTACATACAAGCACAATATAGGCATGAAAGATATTTACAGTAAATGTATATACCCTCAGTTCTGAATAATACACTTCATTTCTACACATAGACGATTAAGTATTTAAAAACAACACTGGACACACAAAACAGAAAATATCCTGTGGAAACAATGGTTACCATCAAGGTCTCCCACTTTCTTATTCATAAAAGCTTTTATTCATTTTAAGAATGAAAGTTTAAAGAGAATGCTCCTGTGAGTTCAAAATATGGCCTATTCCATAACAGGGTGATGAGCTATTCTGCTTCTAAGCCACTGAGTGTGTCCATATTTTTGTGTTCATAGACATATCACAGTGCTTGCTCAGTGACAGAACACTTTTTACCCAGAACACCTTTGTTATGTCTTCACTATCATTTTTTTTCAGGCGTGGCAGGGGCAGTGGAGATCAATGTTGTTCTTAAACTTCTCTACATTCTAAGGGTCTCAAATGAACTACCATTTTATATGCTGCCGATAACACTGAAACTACTGTAGAGCCACCCAAGGGACTGTAACACACTGGTCAACAGAGGGAAGTGGTCAATATAAGGAACTAGACCCACTTCACAGATACGTACATGTGGTGCGTGTCTGGTCTATGAAAATCAGCTCAACTACGGAGGTGCCCAATGTAGGGAGATGGTCAACTATGGAGGCTCTACTGAGTGTTGTTCATTATTATTGATACAGTGGCTCGTAACACTTCATCTCTAACTACACAATATTATTAAAAAAAACAGAATTAACTATGCAAAAATTAGTTTTAGAGACAGATGAAATACATCTACCCAACTAAGTATAGATATACTTGAAATACTTCATAAAATCTGACCTTAGGAGTTGTTAGAAATTTAAAAAAAAATAGAACTGATATTTCCTTAAGTGAAAACATACCACAGCCTACCATTGTACTGAATACCTTATGTGAAATAGCGACATTTCAGACTTAGAATAACCATTTTTGAGAGGTACTTTTATAATTTGCTTTTAACAAAAATGAGACTGAATCAGCCTCAATAACCATTCACAGTTCAAATAGTTGGTCAATAGCAGAATCAGAATTCAAACCCAAGTACTCTGACACCAGAACAAAGGCTAGGAAACCCTGGAGTTAAAAACTAAAACAGAAAGGGCGTAGAGCAGGGTCAAGCACAAGGAAATTCAGGTAAGAGTAGATAAGGGGTACATAAGAGTGGATACTTGGAGAACAGTTCCAGTAAAGAAACTCAAATAACAGAAATCACACTGCCCTTAGCACTATGATTAGTACCTTCAAGGGATAAGGTAAAATATAGCTCAGACTGTAAAGATCTTCTAATTTTTCCTTATTCCATTGACTTTCAATAACAAGGAGCTCATGTCTTTATTAAATAGGCAATGATGCACTGGTAAACAGGTTCTTAAAAAACATAGTCCCTATTTGTAGGGTTTACCAAATTCCATGAGCAAATATTTGTATCATGGCCAATTTTAAACTACCACGATCACAAAATTCCTGATTGTCCAAAGATAAGCTTCCACTAACTGTGAGAAGACAGATTGTGTCAGGATGCTTAGGGAGGGACTGCTTGTTGGGTAATAATCAGGCAGATAGTAATTCCATTACGATTCCAGCAGCCCATTGGAAACAGCCCACCATTCGTGACTCCACTTCTGAAGAAGTCATGGAAGCCTATGTGTCTGACGTCTGCTTCTCAGTACTTGGAAACTAACCTAACCTTAATTTCTCTCCTTTGCAGTTTCAGACAATGATTTCATTCCCTTGTGCATTTATTTAGAGAAGACTATCTTTAACCTTTCTTTCTCAAGGCTACGTAAAAAAAAACTAGACTTTGGACCTTTGTGAGGAAGGCCATAAGCTGATTTCAAATTCTTCTTGGGGTTTGTTAAATACAGATTCTGTGCCTCCAAAACTGAAAGTGCCTTTATAGATTCTTGAAAACTTAAATTAAGCTAGATTAAGTCCTAAAATGTATTTACTACTGTATTTATGGGTCAATTTGATTGACTTCAAATCTTGGTTATCACACACACACACACACAATGCCCTGGCCAAAACAGATCCACTGTCCAATTATTCAGAGGATGGTTACTCAATGTGTAAATTATCCGTAAATTCCATAAAAGCCTGTTTGCTTTTAACATCACCAATCTTAACATAGTAGCAAAAGACACAAGCAAGACAAATCAGTCAGGAGAGAATCTGAATTCCATCTCCTCTACTTTCCAGTTGTATGATTTTGTCAAGTCACCTAAATTCTTAAAGCCTTATCTGTAGTTTAAACACGCTGTGAAGACTAAAGAAGATTAAATAGGTAACATCCAGCTGGGCTGCTGTTGTTATAATCATGTTGTTTTTGATGATACCACATTAATAGGAAGCATCAGTATTCCTAATAGTTTGGGGAAGAACACTTTAATTTTTCAAAAGGAGAGATTAGTTTACAATAATCAGATGACACTTTTCCTCATTATCTGGAGAGGAGGGTGAGGCAAACTTGAAAAGCAATTATAAAGACAGCTGTGATGACCTAAATATTTTATATTTGGGGTCTTGGGCCTGGGCTGGAAGAGTTAGACTGGGGGATGAGCTATACTAAAGAGAAAAAAAAAAAAATACTGTTTCCGTGGGTTTTGGTCAAATGTTTTGGTCTCCTATTAATATCCTGTTTTATTCCACACCTTCATGCCGATATTCCAATTCTGCTAGAACCATGGTTCCTATTTACTATAATTTAGTTCTGACACTAAGTTATTTCTCAGCTACAAACTTTTATAGGTGCCTTACAAAACACCAAAGAAACCTCAGAAAGTAGAAGATAAAGAAGGGATGAGGCACAAGACATGCCTATGGAGAGGAAAACAGAATAATTCCAGTCCCCAAATTCTCCTCCTAATGTAGGATTAAGAAATCAAAGGAGGCAGGCAAGTATAACTGGGTGGTCCTTGGTCTTAGTAAAATGGATAACCTTCTTCATTTGTACATTTTTGTGATCTTCTTTGAATCTTTCCAAACCTAACCCGTCACCAATTAGAAACTTTTAGTCTTAAGAATACTTAGACTGTCAAGAATACTTTTTTTTTAATTTTTTTTTTTATTGTTAAATCATAGCTGTGTACATTAGTGCAATCAAGGGTTACAATGTGCTGGTTTCATATACAATCTGAAATATTCTCATCAAACTGTTCAACATAACCTTCATGGCATTTTCTTAGTTATTGTATGTAGACATTTGTATTCTACCTTTAGTAGGTTTTGCCTGTACCCATTCTAAGATGCACCGTAGGTGTGACCCCACCCTTTACCCTCCCTCTACCTTAACCTCTCATCTTCTTTAAGGAGACTTTCCATATCTCATTTTAGTGATTGGAGAATTGGTTTCAGCTGTATTACTCAGCGGTGGTGCTAACAGGTAACCAGCATCTCTAAAATTTACTGAGCATTTCTGTGGCATCAAAAAAAAGCTTACCTTTAATATGTATAGCCCTTTGCACCTGTCAGAACTCACACCAATTTCAAACATTTCAGGTCCAAAAACTTGAGTCAGGTTTTACAAACCTAGATCTGACACCACACTCTGCATCTCCATTGTCATTCCCTCTTCTCACTTTCCACACTCCGGACACTATACTGGCCACGACACTGTCCCAATTATCAAGTTCTTAAAGTCAAACACATTAGGTATTAAAATAGGGGTTTCCAGGACACTGTGAGAATACGAAACCTACTCAGGGGGATGCATGGGAAGACCAAAAGCACTTCCTAGAGAGAATAATATTTAAACTGAGCCCCTAATAGGAGTTGAGTAGCCAAAGGGCAAGTGGGGGTTAAGAGGATGTGGCTCCATTTTGGTACAGGCATTAAAAAAAATCAGAGACTGGAGCCAGGTGTGGTGGCTCATGCCTGTAATCCTAGGGCTCTGGGAGGCCCAGGTAGGTGGATTGCTTGAGCTCAGGAGTTCCAGCCCAGCCTGAGCAAGAGTGAGACTCTGTCTCTACTAAAAATAGAAAAATTAACTGGACAATGTGGCACATGCCTATAGTCCTAGCTACTTAGGAGGCAAGAGTATTGCTTGAGCCTAGGAGTTTGAGATTGCTGTGAGCTATAATGGTGCCATAGCACTCTACCTAGGGTGGAAGAGTGACACTCTGTCTCAAAAAAAAAATTAAAAAAAAAATAAATAAATGAGAGACTGAAGTGTTAAAGGAACTCACAAAAATTCAGTACAGTTGGAGAATGTAGGTTGCGAAAGGTCGAGGTGAGAGATGAGAAAAATAGAAAGTGATGAGGCTGAAGAGGTGACTGGGGGTTGGTAGTACAGCAGAAGCTTACTAATATACAAGGTCATCAGCCTGAGGGAAGTCAGCCAAACCACCAAGGCAGGAGGAAAATCAGCGTATGGAGTTGAAGCAGCTTGTGTAAAGAGAGCTGGCTGTAAAATTGGGAAGAAAGGGCAGAGGAAACATTAAATATGTTGGGTACATGATTCTAAGCAAATTCTAAGAACCCTGGACATTCAGGCAAACATAGCTATCACAGCAACTCTGTTCACCCATCCAACTCTCTTCATGTCAGTATATTTTATCTTTATATATCTTATCTTTCCAGTGAAATTACAAGACAATTGTGATGATGAAACTTACATTATTATTATTCCATGTACCATCTTTTTAGTGTTTATAATAAAAATACTCAGTAATTTATGAGTTGATACTCACTGAGAAGGTGTGATGTTAATTTTATGTGTCAGCTTGACTGGGTTAAGGGCTTCCCCCAAAGCTGGTAAATATTATTTCAGGATATGTCTGTGAGGATGTTTCCAGAAGAGGTTAGCATTTGACTAGAGAGACACAGTTAAAAAAGATTGCTATCACTAATGCGTAGGCATTATCTTGTCTGTTGAGGGCTTGAAAAGAAGAACCTTTAGAGGAAGAGTGACGTTGCTATCTGCTTGAGAGCTGGGATCTATCTTCTCTTGCCCTTAGACACTGGTGCTATAGGTTTTTCGGCCTTTAGACTCAGACTGAGATGAAACGCTGTTGGTTCCCCTGGCTCTCAGGCCTTTGGGGCTTATATGGAACCACTCTACCAGCTTTCCTGGGCTTCCAGCTTGCAGACAGCAGATCACGAGACTTCTCAGACTCTATAATCTTGTAAACTAATTCATCATGATAAATCTCTTTTCAAATATATTTCTCTTTCTATACATCCTATTGCTACTATATCTTTGGAGAACTCTGATGAATAAATAGAAATAGAATATCAAGAGAGAAAGCAGAAGTAAGTTATAAAATAAAAGGTGGAAGAGGATAACTGATATCGTCAAGACACATAATACAGGGAATAAAAAAGATACAAACAGGATCTAGAAATCTTCATCTTCTGCACATTGACACATAATAGGACAATGGGTTATTCAACTTTGTCAATGAAAACATAGGAAAGAACATAGGGAATGTGCAGGAACTGAAGCCTTCATAGGGATCACATGAGAAGAGAAGACATTCATTTGCAGGTGCTTGTTATCCTAATGTGCTACTTACAACGTTCTATCCTCCTGACAGGAGAAGTCAGAAGAGGTATACCATAGTGACAGGTGAGCTATTATGCCCTCATAGGCCTGGTAGGAAATCTCTCCTGTCTGGGAAGAAGCTCAGGGGTATAGGAGTCTGTTTCCTTTGGAACAAGACAGGGCATGCAGAAAGCGAATGTTTCTCAGCTCTTCTCTGGTTTTTGGTATCAGGCTCATTTGAATATTGTCTTCCCTTTTAAAGTCATCTGGCAATTCTTCCATAAGTTGAGAACTCAGCTTTTGCCAAATAACTTTCCTCCTGGTGGACTGTGAGTCAAAACCCAAATATTTCTTAATATACTACTCTCTCCCCCAAATTGTGCAATTAGTAAATTATTAAATTGTGTTTGCTTGTGGATAATTTTAATTAAAATGTTTTCTTTACGTGTTCATAAGCCAAGAAACTATTTCTATGTTAGAGCTTATAAAAATTAATTTTAGAAGCAACTGAGCTGCATTATTTAATGATTATGAGAACAAAAAGCAGGAAGCTGCCCTCATTTTTTTCTAAAAAACAAATTTTTGGTTTAGAATGTTTGCAAAACTCTGCATGAAACTCTACTTTCTCAGTTCCCTCCATGCACAAATTGCTGAGAAAGCTCTGCCTCTTGTTCACTGAAGTGTTAGGAAATGATGTTACTACAATGGAATACATTCTCCTTTCTTTAAACTGACTAGAATGCAGTATGGTTTGGATAAGAATAACCAATGGGTTTCAGTTCCCACCACTTTCACTTCTTCAAAGTCACAAAAAAATAATTTGACAAAAAAATGATGGGAAATAATTTTTCTAATATTAAAGACAGCTAAGGTTGAGAAGAGGGAATTTGATTATCATTTGAAAATACTGGAATACAATTTATTATGTCACCTTTCTTCATTTATGTTACTTCATAAATGATAATATATTTGTGAAATGTAATAGCAGAGGCAGCTATTTTTTAGGTGAGAAAATTATTCATGTTTCAATTGAACAAGTAATGAAGCACAAGGATATAGCTTCATATCACCACCCTTCTATACTTTCATTCATACTGCAATCAGGTTTTCACAACATAATCATTATCTCTTAAATAGGCAGATGGATGAACAATGGACAGATAAATATACAAATAATTAATAAAATAATACATGCAGGTTTGCCCTCCAAGTCCTATCCCATTTGAATTTCTTATAATTTTTTATTGAAGCCTGCACCTTTCCCCTGGACTTTGCAGAACTTCTGAACAGTGAAAGCCTCTTCAACTTCCTTGCATCAACCCCTCAAACTCCCATAGAGATAGAGTCTTAAGGGATACAGAACCAAAGACAAGTCACAAAGGTGGCACATGTATAAAAAGAAGTGGACACAGAGGGATAAAAGAGAAGGAGAGGATCAAACACACCTGATGGTCTTGGGCCCTTTCAGCCTCAGAACCACTGAACTGTCCTGATAGGAGCCAAGCTCAACTTGTTTCATCTCAACATGCGGAGCAGTACAGTGTTGAAGGAAGGCACTAAGGTAGACACCTTCAAGTAGCAGTCCCCAGTCTTTTTGGCACCAGAACCAGTTTCATGGAAGATAATTCTTCCAAGGATGGAGGATCTGACAGCAGTTGGAGCCCAGGCAGTGATACGAACACAGCTCACCCCTTGTTGTGCTTCCCAGTTCCTAACAGGCCACAGACCTGTGCCAGTAAGTGGCTAGAGGTTGGGGTCTGGGGGTTGGGGACCGCAGCCTTAAAGGACAGAAAGATTTATTAGTTTGTTGTAATAATATACAAAAATGAAAAGGATGGGTGGTGCCTGTGGCTCAATGGAGTAGGGTGCCAGCCCCATATGCTGGAGATGGCAGGTTGGAAACTCAGCTCCGGCAAAAAAAAAAAAAAAAAAAGATGTGGATTTCAAATAGTTCTTTTTTGAGCTTTTTTTCTTTCTAGATCTGTGAGATTACTGACTCAACTTTCTGAAGGTTCTGAAGGTTCTAGGTTCTGCAGGGTTTTTCAATGCCCTCTAATAACTTATTACCCCAATACATTTATTTCTGTAAGAAATCTGTAGTAAGTGTGATACAGAAATTCTGAAAAAAAAAGGGAATAATGTTATCAGTATGCCAACATTCTTATTCTGACAATTGAGCAATTGTACCAGAAGAGGGAGGGTAGTGAAGACCCACACAAACCACACCACGTCACAGACCAAATCTGGATTCAGTTTTGCTTTCTTGCCAATACACTAGCTCACTGTGATGCCCACAAGTCTTTTCTTCTCCTTAGAAATATGAATTCCTCAAGTATTACTACTTTGGATCTTTTTATGTAATCAAAGCTCGGTCTAGAGTACACAACAGCTTCAAATAAAAGCATGAGGCTTACAAAGGGAGAAAAAAATCCTTACTGACATGAGCTGAAGTTTACATCATCAGATTTTTGTTCCTCCTATCTTGTACAAACCAGCTACCCCAAAACTTAATGGCTGGAAACAACGACTAATTATTAACCACTGACAGTTCCATGGGTTGTGAGTATCAGTAACATGATTCTCAGTTGGGTTTTTATAAAGTTGCTGTCAGATGTCTGCTAGTATGAGAGGCTTTGGAAAGGCTGTTTCACTGATGTGGAAGATAATAGAGCCTTTTCATTCACATGAACTTAAAAAATTTTCAACCTGATGTGTAGGATTTAGTTATTAACATGTATTTGTCCGCGTTGACCTATCCTCAAGTCCTTCTGAGGGATGCACATCTATTGTATAACTGTTTTATCCTGTAATATAAAGGAATGGCAGCTGAATTACAGTTACTCTCCATCTCTAAGGTGTCAAAGCATTTATTCTGACAATTGAGCAATCGTACCAGAAGAGGGAGAGTAGTGAAGACCCTTGGGTGTGTTTATTTTTTTAAATTTCCAAGCAACATTTATTAAATGTCTTCTGGATACTGAGTCTACATCAGGGAATGAGGAAACACATGATCAGACCTTCACAAAATTTATATTCAAATCAGGGAAGATGGATGATAAATAAGGAGACAAATAAGGCAGCATAATTAGAGATCATGGTAAGAGTAATAAAGGAAATAAAAAAGAGACCCTGCATAGCACATTATTAAATTTATACCCTGAGTTATTTATGATTTTTTCTGTTATTGAGCTGTCATTTATTCAACGAACATCCAAACTTCATTTTGAAAAGAGACTCTTAGAAGTACTGGGCAACAAACCCCAGCCGTGGAAGAGCAAGTCCAAGCAAAATTGATGTTCCAGATCTATCGCCATTTAAAATTAAAAAAAAAAAAACCAAAATGTATTTTCACATTTCAAATAAAAATTTAAAAACAAAAAATTTTCTATGACAAAACCTATAGCAATAAAGAGTGTGATATGCTATTACTACAACATAATTACAGAAAAACAAATCTACTTATAGGTCAAAGCAAAAAATAATTTCACCTCTGATAATCAGCAAAATCAATTCAGATAGCTACTGAAAAGATTGCTTTAATATTATTCCTTCTAGAGTGAGTAAAAATAATTGTCAGAATCCAGCTGACATCATTGCTTTCATTATCTGCTTGAAGATATAAGCTGGTATAAAATCTACAAAGGAAAATGAAATATTTTACATGGGCAGGCCAGCAATATGTCTAGGGCCAAGTAGTAAAGGCTTCAGAAAAAGATGAAGGATTCCATAATGCATTTGATGAGCCACTCAGAAAAGGACCCTACAGAGAAGATTGCCTCTTCGACCTGGTGAAGATTGTCTCCAGACCCTGAGCAAGAAAACAGACATTTTTATCATACACTAGTAAGTGTAATTGCAAACGTTTTTCTTATTAATAAAAACGTCAAATCTTTTTAAGAATCTAACCAAGCACCTTACTTTAGCAGCATCCAACAGCATTTCTTATGTTAAAGAAAAGTGATAATTCCAGAAAACTCATTCTCCAAACATAGTGGCACATCTTCATTTATAGGTAAGGACCTTGAACTTTCTTGACAGCAACTCTGAACTCTTCCAATACCATGTTCAGGGTAAACTAGAATTCTGCTCCTGTAACCTTAGTCACATTTTCCCCCCATTCACTAGTAAAAAGAATAATGTTAGGACAATTCAATTCAATACTAGGGTAACAGTTTTTATAGTCACACTCACCAGTCTCAGATACATATTTCAGGACACAGTTTTCCAAAGATGTTGTCTTTTCTACCTACCTAATTAGTAAGTTCTTATGAGTAACTAACATAAATAATTCACAGGCTACTGTGGTCCAAAACACCCTCATGTCTGACAGTGGTATGTTTTCATTGTTGATTTAGAATAGGGCTTTCCAAAGCGGAAAAACTGAAGACCTTGAGAAAAATGTTGAATTAGAGTTGCAGAGATCCAAACGGCTGTTCAGTGGTCATTAACCCCCAAATATAGCCCTTTCCACTTTATTCTGCAACACTTTACCTTTCAGCAGAAGGGAAGAAGAAGCATGGTGAACAGTAAAGTGATAGATCATAGCACCCCAAAGATTGCAACTAAAACAAAAATGAAATAGATTTTATTTTAAATGGATGGGTTTAACTACAAATTCTTAAAGTTGCTTTCTTGTGAGAAGTATATTCTACATGTTAGTCTAGAACATTTTCAGCTCTAAGGAAAAGAAAAAATAACTAATCATAGTCAGAAAAGGCATTAGTTACGATTCTTATGTTATGATTCATGATGTTCATGACATCACTGAGGAACCAGACTCTTTCCACGTTCTCAGCCACCATGATTAGCCTGTGGCTCTTTGTCTCCTGGTTGCAAGCTAACTGCCCCAGCCCCTCACTTAATATCCCTCACCAGTATTTCAAGCAGAAAGGACGAAGTCACAAAAGGCTTCCCCCTTACAAGAAGAAGTCCCTCTGTAACAGTCCCATCAGTACTTATTGCCTGGCTAACAGTGGAGACTGATGCACCTTTCTCTGTCCTGGTGAGGAGCATAAGAGTCCCATGACTGGCTTTGGGATTTCATGATTTACTCCTAAGGTTAAGGAAGAGTTTACCTTCCTTGAGATTAAGTGATCAACACAGCTACATAAACAGAAAGGGTCATTAAGCAGAAAAATAATGAGGTATAGTTACAGAGGAGAATACAGACAGGGTCTAGAACAGGGTTTCTCATTAGCTTTTGTGAAATCATTCCATGTATCTAGCTAACTAGCTTTTAATACAGTTACCTAGCTTTGTTAAGAGCTGTCTTTCGTTTATTTGTATATCTAATTCACATTGTAATAAAGTTTCAGGTAGCTGGATTTCTACGGGTTATTTGCAAAATCAAACATGAAGAACACCATCATTAGGTAGAGTATCAGTTCATATAATGGGAAAGATAAATAGTTTAGTCCAACTTGAAGTGAGATTGAATACATTTTTCTTAGTGTATCTTCACATTGCATTTGGACATAACATGTTATGATCACCACGTTTTCTACTAAATTAAATTAGTATATTTATTCAACAAATACTTTCTGTTCAGCACCATCCCACTCATCATATGAGGTATCAAATGGAATGTGAGGAAGAGTCACAAACTTTTTTTCCTAAAGTAGAGTTGCTAGATAAAACACAGGATGTGCAGTTAAATTTGAATTTCAGAGGAACACCAAAATCATTTTCAGTATAAGTATACTCCATATATTGGGATATTCACACTGAAAAGTTATTCATTATTTATCTGAAATTCACATTAAACCAGGTATGCTCTATTTTCATTTGCTAAATCTGGCAGCCCTTAATATTACCAGTCTAAGAGTAGATAACTGTGCAACATAATGACAACCTGACAATCTGTCCTATTCCTCCTCCTTTAAACAGAGGTATTAATATTTCTTAAGAAAGAATTAGGATGGCTAGAATAAAAGGGCAAAGAGCAAGAAATACTCCGCCTTCCATTTTCTTCATCTTCAGAACAGGCTCTGGAGAATCTAATCCTATTTCAATAGGATAATAAAAGCCACTTAAATGTTAATCTTTCCAAGCACCCTTAAAAAAACACATACAATTCAAACAAAGAGAAACTATAAAAATATTTCTAACAAGTGTCTACATCGTCACTCCTCCATCACAGGATAAAGGGACAGCATGATCCTCAGATTCCACATAAGCAGGAGAAAAATACTTAAATCCAGCAGACCAAGTTGAGACCCCCGTGGAGCAGAAAGTCAAGTGGAGACTGAGCAGAAAAATAAAGAGGGAGCCAGTGATAGTGAGACGGAGATAAAAATAGCCTCATCCAGAGGAAGCACCTCCTCGGTGGGAAAATGCTGAGAACAGCCCTGAGATTTGAGCCCAGAGTGCAATGGAACAGTTACGGGAAGGCACAAGTTCTGGAGGTGAGGGAGTAACTAGAAAGGGTTGCCCGATGGAAGACTTGATGGAGGCAATAAGAAAGAGATAAGAAGTAGAATTCCTACAAAAGAAAAAGGGGGTCACAAAATTGGAACACTATCTGCCCTCTGCCTTCACTCCCTCCACAAACACTAATCCTAACAACTGTATCTTAACTGCAACAAAACATTAAAGCTCTCTTGAACTCTGGGATCTAATAAGTCATCCAAACTTTCACCTCTTTCTATACACAGCTGCTAGTCATGACCTAAGAAAAGAAAACGTTTCAAAATGAACAGAGACCAGTAGACAACTGTTCTTATAATTCAGTGTTCCTGTAAGTACAAAATATAAAAAGAGAATCAAAATACTGTAGCTGAAGAAAATTCTGCTCAAAATTCTGAGTCCAAGAGTTTGAGGTTGCTGTGAGCTATGATGCTATAGCACTCTACTGAGAGTGACAAAGTGAGACTCTGTCTCAATAAAAAAAAAAAAAAAAAAAAAAAAAAGAATTAATGTGCTTGTGCCTGTTCTAATTTCTAACAGTATACTTTGAGGAAAAAAGTTCCTAGTGCCTCCAGACCATAACAAACAAAAAGATAAGATTAAAAAAAAAAAAAATCAACCAAGCTATCCTCCAAGTTTCAAGGGTATAAAAAATATTTTATGTAATTAAGAACTCAGGATGTACACTTATAAGTCCCGTCTGGGTAATCTAGGAGAGGATGTGCTTCATCCAACTGAGATACGACTGGCAAAACATTGATGGAGAGCAGGAAATATGTGTAATTATAAATTTAAGATTAAAGCAAAGGTGGGAACCGGGGTGAAAGAAGAATATTTGTTAAAGTGTTCTGCCAAAGTACGAATAATGAACTTAAAATAGAAGGAGAAAAACAATAGAAATGTTAAAATATTAATAGAAGCAAATGAATTTTTCCATAGGTAGGAGTCAAAGGTTATCATTTAAAGCTGGCAAAGCAAATACAGAAGCCTAAGTGAAGAAAAAGAACTAAGGGGATATAAAAATTATTTGTAGTAATCACTAAAATAATAATATAAGATTTCCACAACCCCTCTCGCCAAGAAAACTATTAAAATAGCAAGGAATAGATCACATAGTAAGACAAACAAAAAATATACTCTCTACCAGAAATCTAAAAAAGATAATATGACAGTTGAGATTACATTTATTAGTCATATCTATAAATGTCAATGAGCTTAAAAGTTTCTGTTAAATGTAAAACACATTAAAATTATCTCACAAAACAAAATCTCATTCCTAAAATAGACTAATTCAAATTTCCAAGAACAACGGCTTGGGACAAAGCAGTTGTGATTCTGATATCAAATAAAATACACAGAAAGACCATTTGTCACCCATAGATCTAGCCAAAATGCAAAAAACTGACCATAAATACAGCCAGATCAGCGGGAGATAGTGCTCTCAAACATGGTTTGTGGGAATCTCAACTATTCTAACCGCCATAGAGGGGGATTTGGTAATATCTAATAAAACTATTTTACATTTGCTTCTACCTTTTGACTAAACCGTTCTATTGCTAGGCACCACTTACCCTGAAGATATATCCCCAATAACAACAAGAATCTGGGCACAAGGTTATTCAGTTTGGAGTCATTTGTAAAAAACAAAATATTGAAAACAACCTAAATGCCCAATAATCAGTAACTAGTTAAATAAATTATGGTAACTATCATAATGCGGTTGTGAAAAAAGAATAAAAATCTCTATGAACTGATATAGGGTGATTTTCAGCAATAGATTAAGCAATAAAAGCAAAATGGAAAAATGCATATATAGTATTGTATATATTTTACTTTTTTTGGATGAATTATTTTATTTTGTGTGTGTGTGTGATTTATTTTATTTATTTATTTTTTATTGTTAAATCATAGCTGTGTACATTTGTGCAATCAAGGGGTACAACGTGCTGGTTTCATATACAATCTGAAATATTCTCTTCAAACTGTTCAATGTAGCCTTCATGACGTTTTCTTAGTTATTGTATGTAGACATTTGTATTCTGCATTTAGTAGGTTTCATCTGCACCCATTCTAAGATGCACTGTAGGTGTGGCCCCACCTATATATTTTACTTTGAACCATATGTTTTACATATTCCAACAGAAAATTAATTAAATTAATCAAATTAAAGATAGGGGAGAGAGTTATAAAATTCAATAGAAGAGAAATAAATTAACCTAACTATATACAAAATTAATAATATAATCACAGAGAAAAAAGAATTCATTCAAGCAACTTTTAAACTAAGTAGTCTTACTATATTGCCTCAGTGGTGGACAAAAGGAAATCTTAAATTTTATTTAAATAAGATGGTTATTAGTAGTGGTATTAGTATAAAAATCCCATCCCTATTTTGTATGTATAGTGGTAAATTTACATAGAACAAGCAAATGAATTTTTAGTTTTTACTTCTCTTATAATTTAGTCTCCAATTTATTTCCAGAGTTAGTCAATTTTGGTTTCACAATTTTGTTTTTTTCTCTGTCTATATATGTTTTTAAAATTTTAATTTGAGCTATGTTTTCCTATGTTCAGACTCTGTTTCAGCATACTTCATTTAGGTCCAGGGACTGTGCTACACTTTGGTTCTACTGCAGAATTTTGAGCAAATGTGGTTAAGAACCATGATTCTCACTGTGGGAAGAAGGGAGAAAAATTTGAAATGGGTCAGAAAACAGAAGAACCTGTGGTACTAGACTGCAGCTGGAGGTACCACCCTGAACTCCAGACATATCTGCTGGCACAGATGCTTCGCTCCATCACTGAAAAAGGACATTAGCACCAGTGACATCCCTATCACCAATATCTTCATTTTTAAACAAAAGAAACCACCTGTTGGAGAAATGGCTATTTTTAGGTCTAGGGAGAGAAAATTAAAAAGTGAACATTTTCTTGTGCTAAGGAAGAAGTGCTAAGAAACTATTAGGGATACCGTATCTCAAAAGGACACAGGATCCAACTTGAAAGGTCTTCCACTCACCAAACTTGGGACAATTTAAGAAGTAAAAAGGAACAAGAATGGAGAAGCATGAATCCTATGTATCCAATTTTGATATGAGGACAATTAATGACAATTAAGGTCAGGGTGGGGGTCGGGGAAGGGGAGAGCAGAGAGAGAAAGAGGAGGAGGGGTGGGGAAAGGAAGAGCAGAGAGAGGGAAGAAGGGAGGGGGTGGGGCCTTGGTGTGTGCCACACTTTTTGGGGGCAAGACATGATTGCAAGAGGGACTTTGCCTAACAAATGCAATCAGTATAATCTGGCTTATCACATGTGCCCTCAATGAATCCCCAACAATAAAAAAAAATGTTGGTACTACCCCCCCAAAAAAAAAGAACTAAAAGGAGAGTCAGTAATGTCTATAAATGAACTATTACAGTTGAAAAGAACCCAAGAGGTCCTAATATTAATAATACTTTTTTTTAAACGGAGAGTAAAAAGGGATTACAGAATTAAAAACTCGACATCTTGTAATCACTAATTAATGATTGATTTAGGCCGGAATCATCAATACATGCTAAAATCTTCAAACAACTTGAGCAAGGAATAGGAAATGCACACACCTCAAAGTATCACCCCTCACATATCTTACTCATTATAAAGACAACATGTGCCTTTCCAATAGAGGAATCTAGTAGGTATCACCTCACCCAACCAAGTGAATAAATTCAACATCATCAAAAAAATGGGACTGCTGACATTATACCACTTGATGTGAATCACTGACAAGGCACAATCTTACCTGGGGAGTTTTTGTGCCAAAAATGTTTAACCTCTCATTTAGTCCTGAAGAAACCATCAAACAAATTCAAAAGTGAGACTTACTCCACAAACCACAAACCTAGCATCATCAAAATCATCAACCTGAGAGGCCACTCCCTACCCTTCCCCCTCAACTTCACCATCCCCCCAAGAAAGAGAGGTCACCCCCCTCTAAACTAAGGGACCTAAGGAAGGGAACAAATAATGACAGTGTGTGACTCTGAGTTCTGCATCAAAAGTGATAGACTTATATAAAAAAAAAAATCATTGTGACAATTAGGGAAACGTGAACATGGACAGTAACTTTAATAAAGTCACCATTAATTTTCTTAGAAGTGATGATGGTACTTTGGTGATATAGAAGCATATTATTCTTAGAAGGATCCTGAAACATTTAGAAGAGCATTTTCACCATGTCTGCAACTTATTTTCAGAGGGGAAAAAAAGGGTGTGGGGGCAGTGAATAAAAAGAGAGAGAAAATGCTAACTTTTGGTAAATCCAGATGAATGAAAATTATGTGTTGATTATACTATTCTTTCAACCTGTCTTTAGATTTCAAATCTATCAAAACAAAGTATTTGGGGAAAATCCATCATAAGCATATGTTTTAAAAAATTGTCTAAAGATTAGACCCCAAAGGGTACAGAGCACAGAGCTCAGGCCATGATGATCCCTGTGAGATGACCTCAGAGAGGCAGGTACTTCCAGCACCAGCGAGGTAGTCACAACAGAAGCTGAGCCAGGGCCTGCGCACCACCCACCACCCTTCTTTTGACCAACACTGAGCTCGCCCTTGCTGCCAGCCATCTCTTCTTGAAAACTGTCGGGTGAGCACTTTTCATCAACAGCTGCCTTCACTCTGTCAATTGAACACAGAGGATATACACACCCCTCAGATACCTGATTAATCAAAATGACAAAGTGTACCTTTCCCATAGAGAAATCTAGTAGATATCACCTCAACCAGCCAAGTGAACACATTTTTAACATCAAAATCTGGGACCTATTTTCAGAGGGAAAATAAGGATGCCCATCCTGTCCCCACATTTCTATTGGGGTGGGATGACCTTCTTTCATGAGATGTCCTCATGTCCCTCTGTGGACTCTTGCTGCCTCTTTCATAGTACTTCCCTTCTAAATCACTTTGTCCCAAATGTGTCCAACAAGGTAGCCACGGCTCAGTGCTCAGAAAACAATAACAGAATACAGAAACAGTTGAGGAGAGGTGAAGAAGAACGTGTGTTCCCCCGGAATTTGTCTCAGCATACCAAGGCAAAGGCTCTCTCTCTCTTTCTATTAGATTCAAACTAGGAACTACACAGAGCTAGCTTGCAACCATGAGCAGAAAGCTTGTTTGAGAATAAATGCAGCAAATGGAGAGATAAGAGTGATGCAGAACAGCAGAAAGAGCTGAGCTCCTGGAGACTGCTTTACATCCTGGATCACATGAGGGGCACCAGGCAGGAGTTACAGAAACCCACACATCCCTCTCTCTTCCATTTTTTTGGCCCCTTCCCCCAACTTGGATTGAATTTTCTCATGATTAACAATTTAATCTCCATTGAAACTACATGCTGTGCAAAATGTATCCTCTGGAAAAATAGGTTAACTATTTTGGGGAAACAAATATTGCCTATTTACAGCCATCTCTTGTCAATTCACAAAGCATATAAGGATCATGATGTCCAGCCAGGTGCAATGGCTCACGCCTGTAATCCTGGCACTCTGGGAGGCCGAGGCAGGTGGATTGCTCGAGTTCACCAGTTTGAGACCAACCTGAGCCAGAGAGAGACCCTCCTCTTTAAAAAAAAAAAAAATAGCCAGGTGTTGTGGCAGGTGCCTATAGTCCCCAGCTACTCAGGAGGCTGAGGCAAGATCACTTGAACCCGAGAGTTTGCAGTTGCTGTGAACTATGATGCCACAGCACTCTGCCAAGGGTGACAAAATGAGACTTTATCTCAAAAAAAGTGCTTTTTTTTTTTTTTTAAAAAAAAAAGAATCCTTAGTTGCTACATTCTACAGCAAGCAGTTTTTGCAATAATTGTGTGAAAATTGTTCATTTGCTTGCAAAAAAATCTGTTCTGTGATCATCACTTAATTTCAATATCTAGTATGTGTTTATATGACACATTAGGAATTGAGGCTCATGTAATGAAGTCAAAGACTAACAATATCAAAATACTTAACTAACCTGCAGGGGTCTCACGATACTCTTTGATGCCTGCATTACACTGTTAGATATTACATAAAGGTAGCAATTTCCCAGCTTGACTATGACCCGCTAGTGAGCAGAGTACATAACCCTTTCATATGGGTTATCCCTGCCACACAGGGGCTCAGTAAATGTTGAATGAATAAAATCATTACCAATTAATTTTTTTGGTGGGAATTACATTTCTTGTTTCTTTCCTTCATTTTCCCTTCTGTTACACATTAAATTAATGCCTTTATTGAGCTATCTACAGTAACTCCTGGTTCTTGAGTCCTGGGAGGACAGAACAAATTCAATGCTCATTAGTGTGTACAACTAGTTTAAATGATTTGTTCACTGCACATTCCCTTTCACTTGTCCAGAATGAGACGGGTTGGATCATTAAGGATCTCTTTAATCTTTCATTTTCTGGGACAAAATTCTACAATTAGAAACGTTTTCAGTTCTGCTTTACCTCATCTTTCAAACTAATAAAGAATGGCAAGTTTAACACACTCTTTTCTAAAATAGGCACGTTAAGGGAAATAATTACATGCTATTGTGCCTTGACCTAGCGGAGCTAATGTCACCCCTTCAAGATAGAATATTTATTTCCAGGGCATCAGGTTTCTGGAACAGATGGTTTTGCTACCTTCCACCTACGATAGCCTGCGTATGTTACAGGAACACATATCTCTGCAATATTTCCTAACCTTCCAGTTACAGCATA
Organism: Loris lydekkerianus; assembly: GCA_963574355.1. NCBI lineage: Eukaryota > Metazoa > Chordata > Mammalia > Primates > Lorisidae > Loris > Loris lydekkerianus. Next base: position 41,465 of record CAUYPK010087900.1, on the reverse strand, counting down.
GAAAACATAAATTAAAACATGTTAACTGAAAAAAAAAAAAACTTAAGCTAGCAGAGTAGACTTAAAATCATGTAAGAGGTAACAAAGATAGTTTTTGAAAGACTCGGGATGGTTGTTCTTAAGAAGATTCTGGGATGCATGAGAGCCTTTTCAAAATGTTTGTAGAAAAAGAAATATTATAAGCAATTTAGAACAAATAATCTGACCTCATAACACATGTAGGATACATTTTTAAGGACCAAAAAGAGCCATATAAAATTTAAATCATTAGTAGCTATCACAATGCCCATGGTCATGCTGATAGAGGGCCATACACAGTGTGAGACAAAAGCAAAGTGTAATGGTGCGGGTGACACTGGGAACAGCATTTTTGGCATAGGGAAAAGATACAGATATAAAACTGATAAGGACAAATCTTAAGAGCTCCATAGAATTGATTTTATATTGAAAATATCTGTATAAACTCATGGGATATTTTATATATATAAAAAGTGCATATGCCCAACTCTGTTCACCGAAAAGTTCTAAAGACAAACCCAATAGCAATGAGAATCTCAGAACTCATGTTGTGGTCCCTATATACCAATTAAAAAAAAAAAAAAAGAAGAAGGAATAGGGAGGGTTTTGGAGAAATGGTTGATTCCAGGCCTGGAACAGGAAATGTACAAGGTAAGTATGAAAGAGTTTGTCATTCAAGAAAAAAAAAATAATAATAATGAGATCTCATCAAAAAGACCTAGGCTGGGCATGGTGGCTCATGCCTCCAATCCTAGCACTTTGAGAGGTAGAAGAAAGAGGTTCTCTTGATACCGGCAGTTTGAGACTAGCCTAAGCAACAGAACAAGACCTACAAAAATAAAAATCAGGAAAAGAAATTACCCACATGTGGCGGCAAGCACCTATAGTCCTAGCTACTCAAGAGGCTGAGGCAGGACAATCACTTGAGTCCAGAATAGCAAGGCTGCAGAGAATGATGATACAATGAGCTACTGCATTACAGCCTGGTGACAGAGAAACTTAGAGCCTCTATCTCTTAAAAAAAAAAAAAAAATTAAAAATTAGAAAAGAACCTAGAAGTCACGTTGAATGGTTTTTTTCTTACTAGCCAAAGATGGGACAACTTAAGCTAGAATAAGGTTTATAACTTCAATGAAATAAAATGCATGAAATATGTTGAAGTCCATAAATTTATGATGAAACGAGGAAAAAATTTCATTGATCCCATTTGATGAATGCTAGAGAATTAACCACTAATAAATAAAATGAAATAATTATTAATCTTGCAGTAGGAACTGTATCCCTTTATACCAAATAATAAATGAGAAGTTTCACTTTATACAAGTATTCTATGCCAATAAATGAAGAGGAAATCACAGAAAGAAAATATCTCTATTTGGCAAACCATAATGCTTAATTGACCTAGGCAATGGTAGCTGCTAACATCACAAAGAAAGACAGGCAGACCTCCAGATGGAAGTACACACCATCAAGTGGGAAGTAATCTTCCTTCATTCTCTCAAACATAAAACTGAACTTGAACCTTCAGCTCTTACTATTATACCTACCAGTTCACTGATAATATTACACAGCTAGAACTAGCTAAATTGACCCCATGAGAATGCAGCCAGCAAAATCAAGATCACATGAAGCTTGAAATATCCTAATTTCTTCAAGCAAAAATTTTCAAAGGAAAAAAGAAAATGGGGAGGCATTTGTAGAATAAAGGAGATTTAAAAGATAGAATCAACCACAATGCATGAACCTTACTTGGAGCCTGACTCAAACAAATCACACACACCAAAAAAAAAAAAAAAAAAAAAAATTCAAAGCAGTAGGGGAAATTTGAAAAATGGAGATCTGATAATATAAAGAAATTATGTTTTTGCATCTGATAATGATATTCTGGTTTCATTATTAAAAAATGGTTATCTTAAAGAGATACATCCTAGACTGTTCAGTGATGAAATGCTGTGTGCTATTTACTTTAAGATAATTAGATTGGAGGGGGTAATAACTGAAAGGTTATTGGCCTTGAGATGATAATTATGGACATTGGAAATGGGTGTTCACCATTTATTAGTCTCTGGATTTTTGCTTTAGATTTTCTAAAAATTTCCAGTAATGTTTGCAGTGTAAGCACATGAAATAGAGATGTGATGCCAACCTGGAATTCAGACCCAGCCACATAAGTTTCTGATAAAGTACAAGGACTTGTGTTTTGAATAGAATTACTTATTATAGAAAGAGCCATCTGAGTGGAGGATATTTCTAGTGACTAAAACCGTATGAGCCAACGGCTTAAACGGAGTTCCATCTCAGGCCCATTCTAATTGGGTGGTCTATGAGCTGTTCTTCAGCATCTGCCTCTTCAAGACAACCTGACTCAGAGTAAGTGCTAATTGCAAAAACATGCACAGCATCTGTTTCTATGTGCTTATGCAGTGTGCATGGATGTGACGTGGAAGGGCATAGAACACAGAGTACAGGCACAGAAGGGCAATGAGAATGAGCACAGAGAACATTTCAGCCAACAGGAATGAGCCAAAGGAAAAAAAGTGGACCTGCTACACTGTATACTGCTCAGATGACTGCTAAATTTCTTTTAGTTTGCTAAAAAATAAAATGATTTCTCTATCATTAGGTAACTAACTCAAACACCAAGTTTTTAAGGCACTAATTTAACTAGGTTTCAGGAAATCAGGCAAAGAGATCATTAGGAGACCTCAACTCTATGCCACCTCGGCATAATTTCTTGGTTTTGCTTCAGACATGATAATTTTGTATGTCTGGATCAGAATTCTATACCAGTAGGCTTTTCACAAGGATCAAATTCAACACACCAGGAAATTAAAAAAGAAAGAAAACAAAAGCTATGTTTCTTCCAAGTGGTCTTTTTAAGAGTATCCTGCAAATCTTGTACAAATATTTGAACAGACACAACCCAAACTGACTTCTTTCTTAGCAGAAAAGAAGGAATTGGGTTTCTTACAAGGTACTCCCTCTTTTTAATCCAGGAAAGAATAATCGGTGAATGCATTTGTCACCTTGACCACATCATCTACCATTAAAACATAACATCCCTGCATTCTGAACCTGTTTGCTCCCGATCTATGCATTAAGTAATCAAATCCGTCAGAAATTAATAGTTTTCTTCTGCTCTTCTGGCTATAATTTGACTTGCTCTGGGTGAAGCAGCTCTTTTTGGCTTGAATCATCTGTATATTAGACTATCCTCCACTAGCCTGGAATCACATCCCTAGGCTGAGGCAGTCTACCGAGAATTTTCTTATACAAGAAAAACTGTGAAAATCATACTGATGTGCATGTGCGTTCTATTTGAAGGTCAGTGTCTTCTCCTCCCCAGCCAATTTAGGCTTTTCTTCTTTCTGATTTTTCTCATTGTCCCATGATTGCTAAGTACCATTCCTTTTACTCCATTAATTTCCTGGTCAAGTTCATTGCCAACAGAAATTAAGGAAATGAAGTATTCCAGATGCCTGTCTCAAATAATTTTAGACTTTGATTTCTCAGCACAGGGCATTTGAAGGCACCATCACCTTTCAGAAATGCCCAAACTCAGTTCTGTGGTTTTGAAAAATGATGAAATCTAAATGAGCAACTCTCTCTTCACTCTATATCAACAGATGTTTATTGAGCACTTGCTAAAAGAACTCCACTTATTGGCAGAGATATAGGCTACAGTAAGCAAAAATATGTGCCTCGATCACTAGAGCAAGCCCAATACAGAGTGAAAAGTCAATTAGAAATGAGGAATTCAGAAAGCTGTTTGATAAAAGAACTTGTATCAACATGTTCGAGAAGGCAACCGCAGATTAACTGAGTTCAAGGGTCAATTCTATCTGTTCTCCCACAAAAAATGAATTACTGATTAAAGAAAAATCTTAGCTAAAATCTTGATAAGAACAACTTTGCTTCTGTTAATAGACCCACTCATCATGGCAGAGCAGGGCCCAAAGGGCCAGACTACTCACACATTTTTTTACTCTTTGAAAGCAAAGCTGAAAAGATAAATTACCAGTATGAAATAAGTTATATCTTCCTCAAGGAAATTCATAAAAAGTTGTAACAATTTGCACTGGCAGAAACAGATGTTATCAAAATGACTTCTCCAAGTGGATCATTAATTATTGGCCTCTTTGGGGACTATGTCAACTAGTTACTTACAGGTTAACTAAACATTCATAACATAGCCACTTCCATCACAGTCATCACGTGGGACAATGAAACCACAATTATAATTATCATAAGTTAATTACCAAGTACCAATTAAGATTCTGCTATGTACCCTCAATGGACCGGCATCAAATGATTAGGCAAAATGTTTAAATTGCCCAAACCCCCACCCACAAAATATTCCCCTTCAAGCTTCTTTGAAGAAGGCAAGATGGCCCCATCTCATTTACTATTTTATTCTTGGTGTCAGGAACATTATAAGTGCTTTGAAAAAAATAAATTTTTGCCAAATATAAAGGAATGAATGAACAAATGAATAAATCCATTAATAAAAGTCTGCCTCCTAAGAATTTTGATTTCAATTGGGATTTCCTAAGCTGTAGAACAAATATGGACCACACCAGAGATACAAGTTTGGCTTTTCTTGGAATTATCAATGACAAGTTTGTGTTAATTTAATGCTTCAGTGAATATACAGTCTTTACAGAAGAGGTGCTATTATTTTGGCTCAGTCACTCATGTGTGTGGCCCCCTAAATACCCTTGGGTCAGTATTTGAGAATCTCCCAGTTAAACTTCTCAAGAAAGCAATAGAGATTTTCAAAATGCTATTGTAGGAGTAGATCTTCACAAATAACAGAAAATTGTTATTACTATCTATAGGGAAGAAATAATAAGTAAAGAAACAAATGGTAGAAAAATATTATGAAAATATTTGACTTTTTCTACACAGGGAAATCACCATCATTGGGAAGAAAGCAAGTTGGAGAAGGGCTGCATGTGTACGTGAGTGCAGGTGCATGGGTCTTGTTGGGGGCGGCTCACGTTTCCAGCCATTAGCACATGGGACTTCTATTGAGCCCACACATCTCAGTGAAAGAAATAGCCTATGTAACCAGAAGCAGCACAGGACAGGTAAAAGTTCACCGGATACAAGAACCAAATAATAAGGACACCTCAGGAACACAACTGAAAATTCAAGATACAAAAAAATTGCTCCCAGATAAAATCACAAAGATGTATGGAATCTTCTAAAACACGCTAAAAAATTTTAAAATATTCATTTCTTCTTTACTAATAGTTCCTTAAAGTTAAATATAAACAAAAATGGAGGATGTCAAAAACATTAGAACAAATGATCTTTTAGTTATTCATGCTTCATTGATCCATTCATTCACTCAAGGAATATCTATGGGGCCTGTTATACAGAGAGTGCCAAAAGTATGTATATAGCAAATATGTTAAGAGAAAAAGCTATCCTATTCATGACTTCCAAGCGGGAATACTAGCATTCATTTGCTTAAAGCCATCTTTTGAGCAAACATTATACTACAGATTGCTCCTGCAATTCAATTTAACTCAGAAAAGGTAACATCTCTTAAAACATATATACATTTTTTTGGTGCCCCCAGGATATCAGGAAGAGGTGAAGCCACTGAGGATTTCATGATGATTTTCATGGTTTCTGTCTCCATGGAATTTATCTAATGGGAAGGGTAGTCATCACATGATCACACAGAGTTAGAAAATTAAAATTGTGTTAAGTATAGAAAAAGGAATGTGCATGATGACCTAGCAAATGCAATGAGGGACCTAGCTATTTAAAGAAGGCTGAGAAGAAGCTTGTGTCAATCTCAAGAGAACATCAGAATGAATCAGGCATGGAGCAACACCCAGGCAGAGGGACAGCATGTGTAAAAAGGTCTGTAGGGGGAATCAACTTGGCGTGTCATAATAAGAAAAATGCAGTCTGCAGGCTGAAAGCAGAAAGTATTATGAGATATTTGGAGAGATACACAGGGGCCAGCCATGTGCAGCCATAAAGGCAGCACTATGGATTTTGGTCTTTATTCTTAAAATACAATATTGTTTGCATAAATTGTCTTCCAGAAGTATTAAGAAAAGGAAAGTGACTAAATGGGGAGGTGTTTGGCTGGTTGATTTGGAGGTTCAATAATCACCCTGCTTAATAGATGGAGAACAGACTGGAAGAGTTCAAAAGGAGAAACTGGAGGCAAGTACATAGCTATTGCAATAGTCTACTTGAGAGATAATGGTGGCTCAGACTATAGCGGTAGTGGTGGGGCAAGAGAGATGACAACTGGTGAATTGGCTTTAAATGTAGAGTCAAATATGACATGCAGATTTCCATCCATGCAGTAAGAAGAGAACCAACAAGATGAGCAGATCTGGGGGGTAAGATCAACACAGCAAGCCTGTGAGACTGGTATCCTTTGAAAGTCCAGCTTGCAAGGTTGGCCTTGACTGGCATCTGGAAACTTGGATTTTGAGAGAATGCCTACCATCCCCTGTTAAGACACTGTCTCTAAACTGTTTATGCAAACTATATGAAATATGCTGAATACCTGCTTCCCTTCTGTAAGTGTGGGATTTGAGTAAGTAGTAGACACAGTTATGTGACCACCTCCCAATAATAACCCAGGGCACTGAATCTCTGAGGAGCTTCCCTGGGAGACAACATTTCTCCTATGGTGGCCATTCATTACTGGAGGAAAAAATGCTTTGTAGGTGAGTCCACTGAGAGACGTCTCGGAAGCTTGAGCTTGGTTTCTTGTAGACTTTGCCCCCTGTGCTTTCTGTTTTAGCTGATGTTGCTTTGTATCTTTTTGCTAAAACAAATCACAGCCATTAGTATGACTACATGGTGAGTCATGTGAGTCCTAGTGATTCACCAAACTTATGGGTGGTCTTCGCGACCCCCAACACAGGGCACATCCTGAGTATAGGGCAGTCAGGAGCTCCTGAGGGACTCTTGACTAAAGATCAGACATGGGCCCACTGAAGGGGTGTGATCTCCATAGACTCAATTATCTGCACAGCTTTCCATGTGGAACTAAAAGTTAAAGCAGGAATCATCTTAAGAAAGTATCTAATCCAGATTCCTCGGTTTTTCAGATACCTAATGTTGTAAGAGACAAAATCCCTTTCTTGAGGTCATAGAGCTAGTTAGTGGCAAATACAAGGACACTAAAACTGTGTCTTGACTCCCAGCAGTTCCAATCAGTGCCTCACTTACAGGCCTAGCTGGAATATGTCCTTTTGCAGAGGGCCTCCTGCTTGTGTCAGAATGCGCCACATGGTTGCAGATTTCTACCATGTTGCATTTGCAATTAAAACAGCTAAATGGGGTGTCTTAAAGAGGAGGATTTCCAAGCTGCCAGGACAATAATGCCACAAACCCTACCAGATTTTATGAGTCAAATGACAGTATAAATCATTAGGAAAACGTGAGCCAACCACAGAGACAGCAAGGCCTCAGACTCTTGGAGTACTGAATATCATCCAGTTGGCTGAGAGAAAAACCATGTGGCTTAAAGTCATTTTTACAATTACTATCCTAGTGAGTTCAGAGTTTTTGGCAGATATGTTCCACATGCATAACCGAACTCAGCTAATTTTTACTCTGCTGATCGACAAATACATTTTTTTTTCCTTTCAGAAAAACCACCCAAAGAGCTTTCATGAATTCCGAGGTAGTACATCAAAAACTGAGCCCATTTGTTACAGTCTGCCTTTACATAATGCATATTAAATAGGCCACCCAATATTCATCACAAAAAGTTCTACTGTGTTAACTAAGACGATGAGTCAGGAGTACCAGGCGTACTAACTACTAGGGTCTGAGAGTCCAATACCAAAATTTCCAAGTCCTTTTTTACTTTTTTCTTTTAAATTGAGCTTTCTTTCCTCCCATATTGCAAAAAATAGATATATAAATATATATGCACAAGCTTTTTAAAGTTCTTTATTATAGTTTTCTCCCAAATCATTATTAGTTCTTAAGTTACACTTGAAATACTGTACAATTTCCCTAAGCAATGAAATATTTACATAACCAAAGGAATCAAAAAGGTTTTTTATTAAGCTCATATTTTCATCCAAGTTACATTTCCAAGTTGTCTTCTTGAGACATTGTTCATCAATAGCCCAACTCCTAAATTCCATGTATGAATGTTTTTTCTGATTATTTCAGAAAATGTAATCTACTATAAACTGAATAACCCCCCCTACAAAGAGAAGCATCCCTGCAAAAAGGGAGAACTCCCACAAAGTACTTCAAATTCAGCTCCAGGGATGACTCTGGAGGATGAAGGGATACTACTACAACTGGGATCAGAAGGGACTTTAATTTGAAGATAATGTTCTATTCTTTAGTTTGGAGTATGTGGACAGGCATTTGTGGTGTTCATTAAACTTCTGCATGTCCTAAATATTTAATAATAATTTTAAAACATGTAAGTCCTGGACTTTGCTCAGTTGGCAGTCCCAGATCCTTAAGGAAAAGTCTTATTTCACCTTGCTATCTGTAGAGTCAAACTGAATTTTCTTTAGTAGTGTAAAAATGGTCTGTTGTAGCAGCTAGGTTCTTTAAAATCAATTCTACAATATTACCCCGAGTTCCCAAAGTCTTGGCCAAATCATCACAACCTTCCCCATCAGATACCCTTTGTCTCAGGAGCAGCTTGAAAGAATATATAAGCCAAGGGTATTTTCAATTAGTGTAGATAAAGTGAAAATATCTTCTCTTACTAAAGCTGCCAGCTTTCCAAAGAGAAAATGTATCAGTAAGAAAGGCGTAAGACCAAGAAAAAATTAAATTGGCTTACTATGCTTTAAAATGCCGCAGAAGTTTAAAAGCCCTTCTTTCCCCTCCCAATAATCAGGAGCCAGAAGCAGGTTGTGCTCACATAAACTTGGGTTTACATATCATGTGGTAGGGCAGTGGGTTCTAAAAGGGGTTCTGGGACCCCAGCATCCAGCACCAATGGGAAACTTGAAACATGAAAACCTCAAGACTCTGGGGGATGGGAGGGCAGCAGCAATCAGTTTTAAGAAGGTGATTTTTACTGCCTGCTCCTTCAAGAACCACAGATGTAGAAAGAAGTTAGAAGAAGTGATGGCATATGAACACCAAGATCTGCCCCCAGTAAATGGCATGACTATGGGCAAGTTACTTAACTTTCCAAGGCTTTAATTTCCTTCTCATCTATAGAATGAAGATGATAATACTGTAGCCCCTAACTCACTGGAACACTGGCAGTAAAATGAGACGTAACGAAAGCATAGCAAAGTGCTTGACGCACTCCCCACTATGAAAATGATCCCAGATTTGCTTCTATTCCAAACTGCTCATCCATTTTTTCAGTTAAAATTTATTGAACATTGACCTTACAATGTAAATTATAATCACCCAGGGAGTTCTGATGAAATCCCACTACCTGATCCCCTCTCCATACCAGAACATAGACTCTCTGATAGTGGGGCTCACACTTGGACAGGGTAACACTCTCCAGGAGCTTCTAATAGAAGAAGCAAATCCACAAACAAAAATTACAGCCCAAACCCAAGCAGCAGTGGCTGGAGGTATACACACGATCCCAGAGAAACTTGTAAGGAAGAGTCGCTTGCTCCGCAAGCTTTCTTTGGTGCTTTGCCGACCTTCTTAGGAAGCACCAATCATGTTTTTCTAAACTTAGCACTTGGGAATGTGTCTGCCAAGAAGAGGTACAGGTGAAGTCTGTCCAGGCAACGAAAAGTGACTTGCACTTCTAGCACTGGGCCCTCCAACTCCTGGAAATGTGACACAGTTGATCAGGACAGAGCAGTAATCATAAGGCCATCATCTCTATAACAAACTCTTATAAATGCACATTTCCCTGAGTGTATTTGCCCAAGCCTCAAGGCTCGACATAATGGTTTCACACACCCATTTCCAGGGGAGGCGTGACATGGGAAAAGCCTTTAAATTAATTAAAAGAGACACTCAGGCACACTTCATGCCATTCTTTAATCTCCATTCTCCTGTGGTAAATATTGAATGACAGAAGCTGGCCCAGGCTAACAAGCTGGAGGTGGGACCCCATGGAGGTCAGAAACACAGCTGCAGGGTGCAGGGTTCAGGAAAGAGAAGGAAATTACACCTTGGCTTGGCTGGGTTAGTAATGTGCCACCAAGCAGTGCTCCAAAGAATGCCCATTGGACATGAGCTCTCATTCTTCTTTGACTAAAATCACCAACAGATCAAAAGGAACCAGGACATTTGCAATTAAGAAGTCAGAGGATAGTAACAACAATTACAATATACTGAGGGTTTTATAGTGTCAGGTGCTGTGCTAAAGGCTTCTCATGAAAAATTTCATTTGACTGTGGTCACCAGCCTCTACGATGGCCCCGCAATCCTCCCCTCCTAACAAACATGTCCTTGCCTAGCCCCCTTTTACTCTGAATCAGTACTGACTCATGCGAACAAGAAAAAATGATAGTAGGAACTGAACTGTCTGAGGTTACTGAGGCAGTAGTGACTCTGAGGTTAGATCATAAAAGACATCACCACGGCCAACAGGAGACTTCGGATCACCTGCCTGTGTGAAGCTAGTACCACGTCAGCGGACACACAGGCAGCCCTATAGTGAGGCCCACGTGGAGAGGGACCAATGTGTTGGCCCTGTGACGGGTCTGCTTTGTCTGAAGCCCCAGACATCACAGATAGAGAAAATCCATCATCACTGAGCCCTGTTTTAATTACTGACCTACAGAACCCATGAGATAATTGTAGTTTCAAAAACTAAGTTCCGTGTTGTTTTGTTATACAGCATGTGTGACTCATACATAATAACTGGAGCTTTTATGCTACAGTTGGGGAAAGTTTAGATGATTCTGTCTTAGACTAAGGGAAATAAATAGTGAATAAATAGTGAGTAAATAAATGTGAATCCAAGTTGCAGATTTGAGGGTCCCATCTTCCACTCTGTCCTAATAGTCTCATAGATAAACATAAGGTATATGACCTGTTTTTCACCCCAATGGCACTTCCATCGTCTAGTGGGACATGCACAGAAAATTTGGCTGTTTCCTATGAGGAGAAATGAATGGCCAGGAGGGTCTATCTCATCCTGGCCTTACAAACCAGGAATAAAGAGGCAGTTTGCTCCATCTGATCTTCTAATCCCATCACATTCTAATCAATGTTTTTCATCAGTGCAAACAGAGCCCCTTCCCTTCTACCAATACCTCCTCCAATACCTTCTACTTGTGCTTCATTCTTTTTTGGTCTTAGGGCTAATAACCTGCTTTACTGTTCCCTCAGGTGACTCATACATAAAAGATGTTTAAAGTCCCACCTCTCCTTGAACTTCGCTTTATGGCTGCTCCCCTTTTCTCTTAAACACAAGAAAGCTTTCTGTGTAAAATTCTGTTTGGGCTCCAAAATATTTATCACCATAATCTTTCACTTCTGGGTAAGACCAAGCAAAGGGAAGCTGGGAGAAATACCAGCCACATTCACTCATCTCCAAAGAAGCACAGATTCCTAGCACTGTAACGTGCTGGGTCAGGTTCTTGGGGGGAACATAGAGAGAGAGGATGAAGATACAGAGCTGGTCCTCAAATGACCCTCCCCAGTCTAACAGAGGAGAAGAAACAAACAATACTGATAACTAGAATACAGAGATGCTATAAGCAGCAAGGGTGCAGGACTGGGGGAAGGAAGAGGACGGCAAAGGAGGTTGCAGGGGAGGCCCCTTAGAGCAGTGAGGGATGGGAGGATCCTAACCTAAGAGGTTGGGAAAGACAGGGAGAGCTCTCCAGGTAGAAGGAATCTGAGGCAAGCCTGGATTCCTGTCCTTCCTTCAGTCTGGAGACATCATGTAGAGAAGCAGGAATAGGAGTACGAAAAATAAAATAGTATAGTGGAAAATACGTTGGCAATGTCTAGCAATAACAATTTTCAAAAAAGAGAAAAGTAAAGGGCATTTTACACATTTTAAAGCAAATTGGTGACATGTGGATTCTATGACTAACATTCCTAATTCACTTCTCAGTGATCATGAACCAAGAAACCCTGAGGCCCGCAACATAGATTTTCAACAGAGGCAATGTCAAGTGAACTGGTAGATTACTCTTTCCAACATGTGAAGTTTTCCTCACCAAAAAACCTTTCTACTGAACACTGAACTACCAAGTCAAACACTTTCCAACTATTTCTTTTTTTCCTGGTTTACTTTTAAAACTATTACCTGAAATGGTAGGGCATACGTTAAATGGCATAAGTCAAGAGTCTATTACTTACCAGCTGAGTCACTGCAATGATTTCCAAGAACCAGTGTCCAAGAACCATAAGACTGGTTTCAAGGTAGAGCAAACATAATTATTGACAAGTTTAAGGGTGTCTACAACTTTGTATATTTTCCTATGCTTTGGCCCAAACTTAACAAGCTACTGTATAAAGTAAGCTCTTAAACAGAATTTCTGTGAATCAAGGAGAAAGAGAAGCACTCTTCTTCTCTTTGTCCTTATTAGAACAAGAGATATAAGATCAAAAAGATTCAGAGGCATCAAAGACCCTTAACCAATTTCAAATGGTGGGTCCTGAAACAAGAAAAAATCCTTGGTCATTATTTCCACATCCTCCCAGTCCAACAAATATTTGCCATACAATACAAAAGTGGGTGACAAGGCCCTGAGCTTACCATATACCACATGCTTGGCCACTTGGGGTCATTGAAGTAGGTAGATTGAGCACGACCAAGGTCATAATCCCTCTTTGTCCGTTTTTTCACCACTTGCTGTTGTATCCACTCCACCTGCCAAGAAGGAAGGCATTTGATGAGTATTCAAGTTCCATCAGGGTTAATGCACCATAGACAGGGTATTTCCCATCTTGAGTCACAAGCTTCACTGTGGCAACTAAAATCTCTGAGTCCAGGAGCTCAAATATTCCCTAAAACCCCAGGTTTTTGCTTTTAATTTTTCATGCAAGCAGGTATTTTAGTTTTGTTATAGACTCATAATTGATAATTTATATCTTTCAACAACAAGCTAAACTTTTGGCTTTCTCAGAAAGCATATTTTACTCACAATGTTTATTTTTAAGATAATTTTTCACCCTTTCCTTATACTAAAGGTATAAACTTTTTCTATAAAGGCCCAGATGATAAATATTTTAAGTTTTACAGTTCACACGGCCTCTAATGAAATTATTCATTCTATCATTGCAAACACCATAGACAATATATAAATGAATGGGCGTAACTGTGCTCTAATAAAACTTTCAACAGGCAACAGGCTGGATTTGACCGATGGGCCACACTTATTACTCCTGATTTCCAGGCTATGCATCAGTTTGTTTAAACAGCCTGGCATCAAATGCTCCAGGGTCACGAATTTTAAAAAATCTCTATAACACAATGTGATGGAAAATCACTATTTGGAGACTCAGAAAAGCCAAAGCCCTAGTCCTCTTCCTGATACAAAACTGGAGAAACCACTTGATTACCTGAGCTACAGGCTCCTCCTGAGCTCTAAAATTCAAACATGTTACATTCAAGTCTTAATATTTAGTTATAACTGTTTTCTTAAACAAAATTACCAGGAATCTTGAGTTTAATACAGGGTCCTTGACCTACTAGGAAAGATATGTATGACAACATTTTCTTTTGAAAGAGGACCATTATGGGCGGCGCCTGTGACTCAGTGGGTAGGGCGCCAGCCCCATATATTGAGGGTGGCGTGTTCAAACCCAGCTCAGGCCAAATTGCAACAAAAGAATAGCTGGGTATTGTGGTAGGCGCCTGTAGTTCCAGCTACTCGGGAGGCTGAAGCAAGAGAATCGCCTAAGCCTAGGAGTTGGAGATTGCTGTGAGCTATGTGATGCCACAGCACTCTACCGAGGGTGATAAAGTGAGACTCTGTCTCTACAAAAAAAAAAAAAAAAAAAAAAAAAGGTACCATATGGCAGCACAAAAATAAGCATGTTCTAGTTTTCATGGAGCATCTCAAATACAATATCACCCCTGGTGGCATTCTTCAATTGGTTCTTAAATGCACCTTCATTTGATCCTCCTGCTGACAGCTCACTTAGTCACAATGCTCTTAAATGTTTTGTTCTGCCATTTATCCCTAATGTCCACAAAGGAATTTAAAAAATGAGTTGGGAGGAGGAAGACTTCGTAGTTCACCGCTGTCATTCCACATCCACCCAGTCAGTAAAGATTTGAAGACTTCTCTTGCCTATTCAATTAAAAGATTACTAGAGAAGGGCTCCTAAGCTATGCTCCTCAATCAAAGGGAAGGAGCAAGTGTGGGCATGTGTGTACGTTTTTTATTTCCAGAAAACTTGTTAACCTCTTTCAAATACTCCGGAATGCATTTCACTTAATTTTCCCGTTCAACAAGCATTAAGTGCCAGGCACAGTGCTGAGACTATAAAGACGAATTAAGAACTGTCTTTACCTTTAAAAGACTTAATATTTTGCCAGCGAAATTTAGCAAGTATTCCACAATTCTCCACTTCTTCAAACCACAGTGATCTCCATGAGACACAGGCTCTATCACATTTAATTGACAATTACTTAAACTATTCATGATGATTTTGACTACAAACTTGAATGTATAATCCTTATCTTAAATTACTATCTATAAGTCTTATCCTCAAAAGGTTGAATTAGTAATATTTGCATGCTTGGTAAAGGAAGGCTGCAGATCTTTTTAGACATAACTCTTTTTAAAACTAATACTATATTAGCAGTGATCTTTCCTAATCAAGCCTTCATAAATTCCAAACTGCTAACCTGTATGTGTGCACAAATCAGACAGCGCCAAATCTCCTTCACTGCGGACTCAATCAAGAGACTTCTAGAGATCAGGACAGTCTCTACTGGGGTGGGAGTAGATACCTGTTTCTACAATGATACTGTAAGGATGTACTTCTTCTTACACACACATTCAAAGAGATATATGGGGTAAGTACATGAGAAAACCAAGTGACAGCCACTTTCCTAGATGAACTACGGGTACTAAAATAGAATAAAATGTCCTACCAAACAGTACCTCTTCTGTAATTTTACCAAACAAAAATGCTTAATTACAGGGCTTGGTGGTGAGAAGGTGGCACCACAGCAACTTGGCCTCCAGATTTGACTATAAGACACTCTGATCACAGGCCTGCAATACTCAAGTAAAGGTCAGTGGGGCTTTTTTTTTTAGTGTCAAATACCATGTATTTTGCCTTGGTGCTCCATAGGTATAAGTATATAGCCATATATTTTTTAGAAAGCAGGAAAAGCACCTCTTGGATTAGAAGGTTTCTATGACTGGAAAGACCATATTTATATTTTTAAACTATTATCCATATGTCTATCCTTGAGCTCTTTAAAGAAAAAGTCAGAGGTAATGTATTATACAAATTTTATTTCTTGCCAAGAAGTCCAATGCGAAGAAAAGACACTGAAAAAATTTATTTTCATAAAGCTATGGTCAGCCCAGGAGAAAAGAATAACTATGTACCTTCCCTCACTGGTTTAACTTCTGAAAGTTCTATTTCCTATACATTAAGGAACTATTATATAATTAGCCTACAAAAACTATAAGAACTTTGACTCATGAGTCTATTCTCCAACACACACATGCTACATGTTTTAAGAACACTGCCTCCCTCTACTCACAGCACTCTCTTCCCCATGACTGTGGACCAAATGAACAATGAGCATTTGCTTCTTAAAAAACTTCATCTAAAGATGCCCTTTTAAAAATCAGATCCAAAACATATTAGTTGACAGGGAAGCCTGCCCTCATAATCTCACCTGAACTTATATTTCATTAATTTAGAATTTACCAGTTTTGAATACTATACATGTGGAAGACAACAGGAGGAAAAAAGAAACTATCATATGAATATATATTATATAAGTTATTACATAAATAAAAATGGGAAACACATTGCTTTCAAAATGTGCCTTGCAGTGAGAGGGAGCCAGCCCTTTAGATATTAAGAAAAATTAACGTTAATGATTAAAACATAATCAATGGAACAGAACCGAAAGTCAATAAATTGACCTGAAACATATAAGAATACAGCCACTGTATGATAATGGTGTTATCCTAAATTCACAAGGAAAAACAAATTACTTCATAAATGGTCCTGGAACAACCATCAAATGGAAAAGTAAATAAAAAGAAAACAATTGCTAAGGCCATTCTCAAATCATACAACAGAATCAATATCAAATGAACCTAATATTCAAACATAAAAGTAAATAAGTAAAACCAAAAAAGTATCTTAGGAAATAAGGAAGATTTTTCAAAATAATCTTAGCATAGAGGGTGATTTTAAAAAATGGATAAGTTTAACTATATAAAAATGAATGTAACTTTGAGACAGCAAAGAGAAAATCAAAATCAAGGTGAAAGACAAACTGGGGAATGTTCATAACTCCAACCATGAACAAAAGACACTCTCCATAATAGATAAAGGGTTTCTGTAATCAACAAGATCACCAATAATTACCAAAACCTTTGGAAAGGTAAGTCTAGTTTCTTACACATGTAAAAACAGACCTAGCCCCTAGCCTCATGCATATATCAATTGGGATTAAGTAAATAAAAATGACATATAAGTACATAGGGATATGGTACAATGTAACCCTAAAAGAGTGAATTGGACTTGTCCTCTTCATGATATGGCTTAAAATGAAAAATAAAAAGGAAGGTACAGTTTATATAGAAAACTATAATATTTTCACCTCTCTGAAGTGATTACACACAAACAAACCTGATAAGACTGGTTGCTTTCTGGGGGGAAAATAGGGTAACTGGGATATAGGGACAGGAGGGAAAACTTTGGCTGCAGCCTTTTCATGCTTAGTCACAGGAATATGTTACCTACACAAAGAAAGGTTTTTAATGCTATGTTCTAACATGACTTAAATATTGAGAAAAGGTGGGTAAGGTAACAAAAAGAAGTAGCTGGAATTGGGGGAGCTTGGTTATTATCTTAGCTTTGTTACCAGTCACCTATGCCATCTCGCAAAAATCTTTGAGGTCCTCTTTTTATCTGAAAGTTGACTAAATACACACTCCAGTATTTTCTAGCTTTGGGATTTTTCTCTATATAGTCTGATTCTCTAGTCTGACTGGGAATAAAACATTTGTCAAAAACAGCAGAGAGGTGAAGTCGATGTTTAGGTGATAAATGATCTTGAGTGATCCTGTGAAGATGCAAGATTAATATTGGAAAAGGAATGCAGTTATTATATTACTCATCTCATGATTTAAATGAAGCTGTTCCCAGGAAATAAAATGTCTGGAATTGAATAATAGATTTTTTATATCTTATTTTGTATCATATTTTCTAGCTTTTTTGGACAAAATTGAAAAAAAGAACATGAAAATATTTCCCCTTTCTGTTTCATTCTCTGACTTTGAAAACAAAATAGAGTGGCTTTGATTTAAAAAAAAATAAATAGGAGTTAAGTGCATAATGAACATATACTTTTTTGCTGTGGAAGAAAAGGACTGATACATTTTAGTATGGACATGCTGTTCTAAGCCCTAAAATCCAAAAGTAACTTAACCCAGAAATTTTCTAAAATGCTATTCAAAAAAGTCAGAGGTAACTCTTAAAAAAAAAAATCAGAGACTCGAGTAAATTAGAATCTAAATTGTTAGAGAAGAGTATTCTATTCTTTAAAATTTGCTCCATCTAATAACTTATAACTAATGAGTAATTAAATATTGACATTGCGATTTTGTCACTCTTTTTAAGAAAAATAACCATAATTGTTTAAATTCCGTTTATTTAAGATAACTAATTGTGAAAAAAAATAAAGCACTACTTTTTACTTTATGAGGAATTTTTACTTATTTGCTTGAAATAGGCACTTTGAATCTTGTTTAATGACTACAAACACCAGAAGCTTATATTAGAGAATACATCTGGTGAGGAATATGGGAACCCTATAATTTTTGAAGGATCATTTAAAGGAAGTTGTGAAATAAACACTGCCTGATAATTAGAATAGTATTATAGAAGGCAATATAGACCAAGCTGAAAAATTTGACCCTGCCATAAAATTTTATATTTTGATAAAGTGATAGAAACATGCTATCACTTTAATCTTGCTATATTTCATTTAATAGAAAAACTCAGCACTATCATTCTAACTATATTACTCATTTCCAGAGAATTAACAACATATTTCTCTCCTTGAACTGTTCCACTATGATGTATGCAGTTCCAAAAATTCTATTTCCTAATTTGTTGCCTGGTTTTTCTCTCCCTTCTTCTGATAAGATTAAGTGTGAAAGTGAAAAATAAATGGTTATATTCAATGAAACAGTAAAATTTCTTCCCAACATTGCAGGCCCTTTTGTTGATCTTTGTTCACTCTAAGAATATTTATAGAGTGGCTTCTATGTGACAGGCGGTGACTGCAAGCTATAGAATGTTAGTGATCAAAACCTCCAACTTTCTGCCCTCAGCCAGTTTCCATTCTAGCGGGAGTCAGATCAGAAAACACATAAATAAAATATCATATAATAAACTTCCATGTTGTTAAATGATGCAAAAAAGTGAATACTATAGGAGGTAGAGAAAGATAATGGAGGAAGAGGCTATTTTACTGTAGGTAAAATATGATATTTTGATAGAATCCTGAATAATACAAAACTAGAAGCATAAATATTTGAAGTAGGTATAATACGCAATGTGACCAGTGAATGCCAAAACCCTGTAGAATTGTGAGCCTACATATTCTGCCAACAGTTCATCTATGGGGTACAGATGCCTGACAATCCCTCAGGCCCACCCTGTGTTCACACCCCGTTGGAAAGACAAAGAGACTCACACAGGTCATGGGAGCAACTCCTAATTGACATTGCTGGACAACCAATTCTGGGCTCCCGTGTATGTAAGAATATGATCTACAAGGGGAACAACTCCTCCAACTTCTCAGTTGAGAGGAAAAAACTTGACTAAAAGAGGGATCAAGTGAAACCCTCTAGAGCCTCTTGCCGAGACCTAGGGGTGGCACCCCAGTGATGTAAGCCAGTATGAACTGGTTGATTAAGAGGGCTTTGATACATGTTCTGTCTTATTCAGTAAAAATCACAGATGCAATCAATGCTATCATCTAAATAGCAGAGAAATTATAAAATGATCTCTTTCTTTTAGGACAGAAAAGTTCATAAGTATGAAACAGTTAAACAAAGGTATAAAATGCAACTTAGTTTAGCAGCAGATGCAGAATCAGGAGACATGGTTACTTAATCCTTTGATCTTAGACCTTACCACCTCTGCAACTCTTTGAAAAAAAGGGCATAATATCCATAGTTAGATGAATCTTGCAAAACAATTTAACATTAAATTAGGTTTTATAAAAGCAAAGTGGTTATTTCTGGAGCTGTGTCTAAAAATACCCTGTGTGCGCTCTTTACACATGCCACCGCAGCAGGATGCCCTCTGTCCCCAGAGGGTGCGGCTGTCCAGACAGGCCATGCAGAAGAACAAAGCGGGAGACATGGCTCAAGATCTTGGGAGAGTGCTCACCCATCACTAGCTGGGCCACTTTGGCAAATCACACAAATTCTTGGTATTCTCTATTCTCATTTAGAAAATGGCATTACTTATCAAGAGGATTAATTTATAACACGCTATAAAAATGGAGGATCCTGTTACAATTAGTGCTTTGTGTTTTAATTGTACACTTCCTCCACTGGCTTTGGGGGGAAACTAGAAAAAAATGCCAGATAATAATTAAAAACAAAACTTAGGAGACATTTCTTTAATCTTTAAACATTAAACATTTTTAAACCTTTGGGTTTTAGTGTTTTATTACTGAATAATCTTTAATGAACTACATTAGTATTATAATAACAAGTAGTTAATAAAATATTTTATGTTTTAAAACATTTAGAACTTTTTCCATCCTAGCTACTAGTAATAACCCCAAAAGAATAGATATTTTTACAACTCATGAGGACAATGTGTTGTTCTGCTTCCGTGTATCCTTCCAGGAAAGATAATCTCAAAAGACTTCAGGTTCATTTTTCCATTGTTGTTTTCTCCTAAAACTTTCTTAAAATTCCTTGAAGCCAAGACATTTATTTGCTCCTCTATTTGTATTCATTCCAAGAATGATTTCCAGTGGGTGAAAATAATTTAATTTTAATTTTAATTCCCTTAATAATGTTAAGGGAAGGGAAGACCAAAAAAAGCGTGTGGGTGTACACACACATACACCCAGCACATGGAATAGGATTGGGATGTTTTTTTAAAAACTGGTGAGGTAAACTCATTAAATATCTGTTGAATGGCAAGAGTACATCCAAAGACTGTTCTCTTTTCTAACTTGTATTTCAGGTCCTTATATCTTAAATCTTAGGACAATTAATTTAAGCAATGAGCAGAAATTTGAAAACAATTCTGATTGCCCACATATTAAAAGGAAATGAAATTTTGAAGAACCTAAAATGACTTCTACTGTCTCAGTGACACCTGGGGTTAAATTCACACGTTTGATTAAATGCAATCTTAACATAGGGAGTGAATTGGGACAATACATAATTCCCTCCAGCTTCCCTCTAGGATCGAGATTATCACTACATTAGAAATACAGTGATTTGACTTCATCTAACATTTATTTGTCTTTTGAATAATCACCCTCTAAGCAATTTGAAAGCCAAGGCAACATAATTAATAAAATCCATCCAACATTTAAAGTAAATATGTTATATTTCATGATGTTCTTAGTATAGTTGAAGTTTTAGCTAGCTGCAAGAATGACGATCGTACCTCACAACAAAATGTTAATCACTTAATGGATTTTTGTTCTATGACCAATCCTACAAGTCTGTGCATAAATCATTCAAGATATTCCAAGATCTGTATTTGCAAAAATTGGATGCCCTTGAGTTGTGTATCAAGTGAATACAAAGAGGAGAATTATTTTGTACAGAGTAGAGAAATTGCTCAATTCAGCTGAGATTAGTATTTAAAGAAGCAAATGTAAAGGGCAGTCTTTGTCCTTATTTCCACAAGCAAAGGACAGGGGGTGTGATCTGCTAAATATCAAAAAGTATGTCAGCATCTTGCTTTTCAGTGTAACACACCACTTAATTCCACGGCTCATGAGCAATGATCATGAAAGTTATATTCCCATGGAGAGAAGTCCTCTTCCCGTGTGACTAATTCAGCTCCATTACACATATTACCATCTTCTCCCATTTAAGTATAAATGGCAATTTATACTTTTTCTTTCTCAATTTCCATGGACCCTACTGCTATGCTTTTGATCACAGTGGGAAAACTGAGGTAGTATGGGGGACATAGTTTGAGCATGTAAATGCAGAACACCAGAATTTTTAATTTCATCTATTTGTCCTTTCCCTTAATGAGAGGCATTCTCAAAACTCCAATAGATTCGTTTTTTTTTTTGTTTGTTTGTTTGTTTGTTTTTGTTTTTTAGACCAACTCTGTCTCACTTTGTCACAGTGAGCGTCACAGCTCACAGCAACCTCCAGCTCTTAGGCTTAGGCGATTTTCTTGCCTCAGCCTCTTGAGTAGCTGGGACTATAGGTGACCACCACATGCCTGGCTATTTTTTGTCGTAGTTTGGCTTGGGCTGGGTTTAAATCCACCATCCTCGGTATGTGGGGCTGGCACCCTACTCACTGAGCCACAGGCACTGCCCTAGATTCAGTTTTTTAATCTTCATTGTCAGGGTTTAAAATCTTGAAAATCAAGGAACTATCAATTGTTGCATTGGCAAGCTCTAGCTTTATGAACCAAATTGGGTTGGGCAAACAACAGTCTTTTCTTCCTGCTGTTATGAATATGGATTCTGTACAAGTGTTCCCTTGAGGTTAATCTACATTTTTAAACTCCAAAATGAGTTCAAAACTCATAAATAAGTAGTATAAAGTCATTGGTGAGGGGCAGTCTAGATGAAGACCCTCCATTACAGACACCCAAGCAGCAGAGAGAAACTAGAAAGGTGGGCCTTGGACGAAGGTTTCTGACTAGGTTTTCATTATATTTCTCTTTTTCCTGAACTCAACCCTTACACTTGGCAAGGGAGGGCAGAGTGTTTTGCCATCCTGAACACTGGAATTGTGGCAGCTCTTAAACACCATCATCACCCTCTGAAATATTTAGCAAACAGCTACTTTGGTTAGGGTGGGGGGAAAGCATGCCTTTAAGCCTCAGGGAAAAATACTGTCTAAAATCCCTGAGCTACCAGGAAAGGGATTGGCATTTTCTCCCCTAAATCCAGTTGCCTAAGGCAAACCAAATGTTTTCTCAATTTGAGTGCTATTCCCTCACCTCGGAAACCACTGTGGGGGTTGCCAGCAAGGTGGTGGCTAACAAAACTTGCAGGTCATAGGATACAAAAATCTGGAAGCAGACCTGATGAATGAATGAGGCTCCAGCTGGAACTCCCAGCAGCCCCAAGCCAGCCCTACGGGAAAGGCGAGCAGTGCCCCAGCTTCCAGCTTCCTGGCAATCTCTGTGTGTGTGGCAGACAGGAGTGCCAAATCACTTCCCTGGGCCTCCCTGAACACATAATCTATACCCACCACAGTCAATTATAGGAGCCCTGGGGCTGAGGATCTGAGAAGCAGAGAGAAAACACATTTTCATCACTGTCATCAAACCTGACACTTTCTCAGTTTGAAGACCCTGAAGCAACATATCTCCCCCATCAAGCTTCCCTCTTTCCTGCTGTGTGTTTCAGATAGCCCACCCTAGAGTCTACAGTGTCAACCCTCATAGAAATGAGATATGTCTTCTGGGGGCAGGGGCCGGCCCCAGGTCTCTCTCTCCTTCCCTTTCCCCCTTCCTCAAAGAGTTCTACTCGTGTACATTTGGGCTCTCAGCTCTGGAGCGAACACAGGCCTCACACATAAGCCTGGCCAGGACTTGGCAACCTAAGGGGCAGGCAAAACTCTAGCTCAGTGGTACACGCCGGCAGTACCAGCAAGACTGAGGCAGTTGCATCCTTTGAGCACATGAGTTTGAGGCCAGCCTGGGCAACATAGTGACATCTCTGCCTCTTAAAAAAAGAAAAAGAAAGAAAAATTCCAACACTGCCAACAATTACTCTTTAAAGACTTCCTTCAGTATAATATTAGCAGCTCAGAATCAAAATGAGGGGGAAGCACAGGACTATTAGAGTCTGGCTAGCTAGATTCCGTCTAGATCCAGGGGCTCCCGAAGGTCAAGGCGGGTCTCTGAGTTTCCCTAGCCCTCTCGGCAGCCATGCTTGTGACTTCCCCAGAGTAGGCGTCCCCTAAGGATTTACAGAATGAGTGACTGTATTCATGGCTCTTCCATTAAAAGAAAAATGAGGCCAGTTGTTCTCCAGATCCGAACACACAAGTGAAAGCAGAAAAGCAAGCGTTCTCAGTCATTAGAAAGAAGGAGAAAATAACCCTATGTCATTTGCAATCAGGAATCTCTGGATTTAAGTTCATGGCAGATCAGTAACGTTTCTATCACAGAGCCTCAGTATCAATGATGTAGTTGGTGGTGGCTGACTTTCAGGTACAGCTGAAGAAATACACCTATTTCATTTTTTCTCATGTTTGTGCAAAATAAAATCTTTTTACCTATTATTTCCTTAACATCACCAAACTGTGCTACGAAGGAATTGTTTTTTATTATTATTATTATCATTATTATTATTATTATTATTATTATTTGCCAGCAGAGAGACTGAGGCAGAGTGGGGTTAAGTGACTTGATATGGTCACACAATATTAAGGGATCTCAGACAAGAACCCTGATAATGTAAATCTATATTTCTTTTCACAGAGCATAGGCTTTCCCTTCTAAAATATCCTCTCAGCTATGGAGGGGGCTCAGGGACCACATCTTTTTTTTTTTTTCCATTGGGTCTTCCTCAAACATTTCTATGCCTGGAGATTAGTAAAATTTTATAGGGCAAAGGTGAGGAAAAGAGGATAAGAAAACATGACAGAGAATGGTATGACATTGGCGCTCTTAGCATCCACACAAGGAATTTGGGGGAGTCCTCAGTTACTCAATAGAAAGCATTTTTTAATGGTTTAAGAGACTTATTTAGTCTGCAAATAACAAGAGAATGGCCTGATGAGTAGAGAATAAAAACCTAAAATAGGCAAAAGAGTTCTTAGGCACAGCCTTGGCAGTGAAGACAGAAATCCTTTTTCCCTCAAGGGCACCTTCTGACTTATAATTTAAGAGCACATAAAGTTAAAAGTCTGAAAATTTCCCAAATTTAAAAAAGAAAAAAAAAAAAAAACTCTTATAACTAAAATCCTTAGGTACATAGCTGCTCTGAATCAGATTACTTTAGCAAGTTGAGGCCAAGGAAGACATATGATGGTGACTGATTAAGAGTTTGGTTTCTGAGGTCCAAGGAACAATTCTTGCTCACCCAATAGAAAGCAGAGTGACCTCAGGAAAGTTAACTTCTATACGCAAAATAGAAAAGATAACTGAATCTAAAGAGTAAACGAGCTGATTCACATTAACTACTTTGCACAGTCCTGGCACAGGAATAGCTACCGTGCAACCATGGTGATGTATTGGTGTGCCAAGCTATGCCCACCAAAGAATGCACTTCTTTTATTAGCCCAAGAGTTGCAAGCTTGATTTTAGTCTCAATTGACTAGTCTGACACTGAAGTTAGAAGTTTTATAAAGAACTAGAAATCAGGAGACATGTACTATGCAGCCCTATTACTTTTCTGATTTCAGTTTCCCTAGGTACAAGCTTAAGTGGTTAAGCCAGGTCAGTGATTTGATCCCAGAGGTCCAGAGAGGTTCCTCCAAGATCCAGGCTGGGGTGAAGATAAGCAGTAAGGCCACTGAATATTCTGGGCCCCTTCTTTTCTACTTTCCAAAGTAGGCCATGTCTTGAATGTGTTCTGCTTAAAACTAGAAAAGACAGTCACAAAGGTTCTGAGATCCCATGTAGTCAGTGCAATTCTATTGAGTCTCTGAAATTTTTTAGACCTACTGTCTTTCTAGCACTAGGATAAGCAGCATTAACCTCTGTTTTAAACAAATTTTTCAGCTATTTTTTTCCTCTGGAGTAATTAGTAGTAGCCTTAGGGTGACAACTGGAAGCAGGCCAAGCTGTGTTGATGCCAGAGTCCTATGGGGGGGCAGGCCACCCACGTGTCCCTGTTGAAGTGGACTTCCAGCTCTTCTTATAGAGCAATCCCAGTGAACACAATTATCTTTGTTAAAGTCGTCTTTAGGAAACCAAGTAGGTAATGTACATAACGATGTCTATGATGATACAATTAAATTTACAATAAGCAAGGTCATAAAACATTCTATAAACCTTATCAAATGGTCCCTACCATTGATCATGGAGAAATAATAAGTTTCTATGTGATGGATCAAATCTGACCATTTTTAGCACTTCCACAGCCACAACTTAGGTCCCTATTTTCTCATATGTTGCTCACTGAAATAGTTAACCATCTCCTGGTTGGAATTCTATAAAATTTGCCCTCACATATTTTACCTTGCAAGGTCTTGCCAAAGGACCTCGGTAGGTAAATTCTTTTATTCTAACACCCAGGGTGCCTTTCCTCCTTGGGTTCTTTCAGAGTACCCCAAGCTCATCTCTACCACAAACACTATTAAAAGCATTTTAACTGTTTGTCAGGCTTCTTCAGGAAGCATATACCCCTGGGGAAAAAAAAGCTATATTTTTCATATTTGTATTTTGATATTTGGCAGATTACTTGGCTGATAACAGATAAGTGACAGTGTTTGCTAAATGAATTAATTTATCTGTTAATGCATGAACAATGTAACAGGACTCTGATAGACTCCAACTGTCATTTAGGGCCTTGCCTCAACTGACTTATTTCCTCAAACTGACCTCTCAAGACTTGTTTGATGTAGTTGTTCTTTGCTAAACTTTCAAATCAATTTGATTCAGTGTTTATTTCTTGAGCATCTATTAGGTGCCAGGCACTGGTGCTGTATCAGCAATCCAGAAGCAGCCACTGCTTTCCTGGATCACAGAAGACAATTTAGTTAATTGTCAGTGATTAATTAAAAAACTGGTCCCTGCCCTAAAGATGCCCAAAGCCCAGGAAGCGAGTCATTATAATAACAAAGGGCATGTCTTAGCATGAGAGGATTCCCTTTGGTCAATTCTTGCTCTAAAATGTTCTATCAGGCAACCTTTTGAAAGCATCAGCATGCTCCAGCCACTACACTGTATGTGTAAAATGGGTCATAGTACAGAAAGTAGGAATCCTAATCCTGTTTGTGGGAGCTACACATTCAAAGCACATCATAGCTCCTTCAGGCTTTGGATAGAACATGTTACCTTGTATTTGTAGCAAGACTCATTAGAAAAATGGATTATCTCCTTCCCCTTAGAGATTCTTTTTATATTCTAAGGCTATCTGTGACCCAGACCAAGAAGAACAAAAGCCATGTAATGGCAGAACTAATTTTTCTTTATGGTAAAGATGTAATTTACAGTGGTGAATTGTTTCGACAATTCATGTTATGGTAGAAATGGGATGGGCAAACCTAGATGGTTCAAGATTTGATTCTAGTAAGCAACACAAACTATGTGACCCTCCCTGCCCAAGTGATTGAACTTATCCAATTACTTGTTACCTCATTTGTTGTGAGCCAAAGCACAGGGCATATAAAGGGGTAGAAAATAGCTCCTTTTCCAATCCCATCACCACTCTTGATGCAAAATTGTCAGCAATATACCAGGAGTGCCAAAAAAGGTACACACATTTTAAGAGATGTTATTTATGTATTCCTTTTTGAAGTTGAATTATGATGGCAAAGTGTAGGGTGACATTTGCTAAAAAGATGGCATTAATCAAATGAATACCAGCACCACCCTGAGACAGGCAAGATAGTCAAAGAAAACAGCAGAATCACAGTGGTCACTGGAGGAACACAAGATGATTTTGAAGTGGTATTTGAAATTCAAGAACACTGAAGAAGTTCAACAACAATGGAGACATGAGTGTAGGGGTCCCAAAGGATGTAGCTCTGGTACTTTGGGAAGATATCAAAACAGCAGGGACACTTGGTCAAGGCTGCCCAAGCAGTAGTTCACAATAATCGCAAGTGTCTGGATGCCAATGATAATCACTTTGAGCACCTCTTATAATTGCAGAGGTCAAAAGTGACTTGTATTTCTCTTTTGTTATCAATATCCATTGAGAGTTATAATTCTAATAAAGTTTTTTTCCTTTCTTAAAATGTGTATACATATTTTTGACACTCTCGGTATTTAATGACAAGGAAAGGAGACACACTTGGAGTTAAAATATGAATAGGTTTAACCACAATTATTTCAATTTTACTGAAATCTGTAGAACTACTAAAAAGATGTTTACCTCTATGGCAAGACAAGAACACATTACCAGAAGGGTGGGATGGGAAGCTGCTCTCTTTCTGGGCAATGAGCCCAATAAATAATCTATTTTTAAGTAGATCTTTACCAAAAAAATCATTATCGAGGAGACACATGACAGGTGAAAAGCATGACATCAGTTTTTACTTTTGAGCTCCTACACATTTTTGAGAATAGGATTAAATTACCAGAGTTTTTGTTTCACATCCACCCCTGTAAGAAATCTCTCATTGGCATTTCAGCTGATTCCTGCCATAGACAATGTGTGGAGATTGATTTCTGTAAGAACTTCTAGAAAGATTGTTCCTTTATCTGACATGTCCCCAGAATGAAGAAAAAAGTACCCTTCCCAGCCCTAGGAAGTCTGATATGTACCCAAAGTGTTAGCCCGGGGGTGACTCATAGATGCACTGACTGATATACGGGCTGAGGACCAGGAGAGCTCAACACAGTGTATCAGGGCAATACACCGTGGGCTGGGACCAGATCCTTGTTTCCATACTTATTCACCTTACAATACCTTCCTCCACTCTCTGCTATCTGTCTCTAATATAGCTCACATGCTGCTTAGTTTGATCTGTGTTCCTAGTTTCAAACTGCATCACTGCTAGTAATCTGTAACCTTCAGGTGGAAGTTCAAGATATTGTTCTTCCCAAGAATTCCCTCTTATTTAGTAATCTGTGACTGAAAAAGCAAATAGCTGGCTTTCTGCACTCATTACTCTTTGCCTTATTAACCTAAAAATGAGGGAAATAGACTTACCAAAAAGTCACCAGTAAGGATGTATGGTGTTTAATGTTATGCTGCAACTTGACTAAGCCACAGGGTGCCCAGATTAAATATTATCTTTGGGTATAACTATGAGGGTTATTAGCATTTGATGAAATGCTGATGAAATTAGCATTTGAATCAGAGTAGTCAGTAAAACAGATTGCTCTCTTCAATGTGGGTGGGCATCATTCAATTCATTGATGCCCTGAATGAAACAAAAAATGGGGAATTCATCACCTTCTCACACTCCTGCAAGGGTCAGCACGTTGGTCTTGACCTTGGGCTGGGATTTACACCAGTGGCTTTCCTGGATTTCCAACTTGCAGGGGGTGGATGATGGGACTTCTCAACTTCCGTAGTCAAGTGAATCAATCCCTCATAATCAATCTCTCTCCCATATATATACAAACACACATATGTATATAGGATACCAAGGGGAAGATATAACCAGTACATCTCCTATCAATGCTTTATCCATAGCCCTTTAATACATCAAGTAATAAAGGCCTATAGTATACTTCACCTGGCCATTTCTTATGTTCTGCCAGAATCTTTGCCTTTTGAGCAGGATCTTAGAGATTCTCTAGTTCTGTGGTTCGACAATGCCCTGGCCACAAACTCCATGGTCAGAACTGGGCCACAAAGCAGAAAGTGAGCAAGGTCAAGCCCGCGGAGCTTCATCTGTATGCATAGCCGCTCCCCTTCACTCACATCACTGTCTGAGCTCTGCCTCCTGTCAGATCAAGGGTGGCATTACATTCTCACAGAAGCACGAACCCTGCTGCAAACCGCACATGAGGGACCCAGGTCGCATGCTTCTGATGAGAATCTAATGCTTGTGCCACCACACCCTGGTCTGTGGAAAGACTGTCTTCCACGAAACCCGTCCCTGCTGCCAAAAAGGTTGGGGACTGATGCTCTGGTTCAAACTCTTCATTTTATAAATCAGGAACTTGAATCCAAATGAGATTACTATTTATTGTGATAGGAAAGGTTTATTCCCTCTCAGACCTGCCTCTGGGCCACTGTTCCACCACTCTTTCAGTCTAAGACTTGATGCTTGGCTTCTTCAGGCAAGTGAGCCAATGTAGATTAATGACCATCATGTGGGCAAGAGGAGAGAGAAATAATCTTTTTTATTTTATGTTATCTTTTTTTATTGTTTGGGATTCATTGAGGGTACAAAGAATTAGGTTATACTGATTACATTTGTTAAGTAAAGTCCTTCTTATAATTGTGTCCTGCCCCCAAGAGGTGTGACATATGCCCATCATGACCCCCCCCTTCCCCATCCCTCTTCCCCTCTTCATGCTCCCTCATTCCCCTACCCCACCCCTTGTTGTTTAAAATAATCTTTTGCTATAAACATTCCAGTGCAAATGTCCTTATGGTTAAATGCTTTTTTTTTTTTTTCTTCTTGGTAGATACTGAGTAATGGGATTGGAGGATCAAATGGAAGGTCTATCTTTAGCTCTTTGAGGATTCTCCATATTTATTTCCAAAAGGACTGTATTACTTTGCGATTCCACCAACAGAATAAAAGTGTTCCCTTTTCTCTGCACCAATGCCAGTATCTACAGCTTTGATACTTTTTGATGTGGCTATTCTCACTGGGGTTAGGTAATATCTCAAGGTGTTTTGATTTGCATATCTCTGATGATGAGCATTTTTTTCATGTGTTTATTGGCCATTCAT
Organism: Loris lydekkerianus; assembly: GCA_963574355.1. Taxonomy (NCBI): domain Eukaryota; kingdom Metazoa; phylum Chordata; class Mammalia; order Primates; family Lorisidae; genus Loris; species Loris lydekkerianus. The sequence continues at coordinate 11,614 of CAUYPK010087900.1, read as the reverse complement.
CTGTCTTCTTGGGAGAAGATTCTGTTCATATCTCTTGCCCAATGAAAAATGGAGTTGTTTGCTCTTTTCTTGTTGATTTTGAGTTCTCTGTACAATCTGGTTGTTAGCAGTTTGTCATATTTGTACCATGTGAATATCTTTTCCCATTCTGAAAGTTATGTTTGCTTTAGTTGTTGTGTTCTTAGCTATGCAGAAGTTTTTTAAACTTCATCAGGTCCTATTTATTTATTTTTGGTGTTGCTACAATAGCCAATTGGGGTCTCCTTCATCTTTCCCCAGGCCACTCACATCAAGAGTTTTTGCCACTCTTTCTCTAGAGTTTGTATCATTTCATGTCATACATTTAAATCTTTTATCTAGAGTGAGTGATGTAAGTAGTGAGAGATGTGGGTCCAGTTTCAATCTTTCACATGTGGCTAACCAATTCTCCTAGCATCATTTATTAAATAATCACAAAGATGTAGAAACAAACCAAGTGCCCATCAACCCATGAATGGATTAACAAACTATGGTATATGTATACCATGGAATACTATTCAACCATAAAGAAAGATGGAGACGTTACAGCTTTTGTATTTATTTACCTGGAAGAATGTGGAGAACATCCTCCTAAGTATCACAGGAATAAAAAAACAAGCATCCAATATACTCATTATTAATATGAAACTAGTAAATGAACAACTACATGCCCACTTGAGAGAAACAACACATTTAAATTAAAGAATAGTAAAGGGGGGACGGAAAAAGAGAAAGGGGTGTGATAAGCTCTTGCCTATTAGGTAAAATGTAGGGGATATGACACACTTCCTGGGTGAAGGGCTCAACTGAAACTTGTACTTTACTTAAAAAATGCAAACAATGTAACATAATTGTATGTAATCTAAAATTTTAAAAAATAAATAATTAATAATTAAATAAATTAATTAAATAATACTTCTGGGTTCTTAAAATACAACAATGAACTATCGATTTAGAATATGGGCCTACAAGGAAATAGCCTTGTTAACACATTCACAGTAGATACACAGTGAGCACTTATTTAACACATGAGGTTGAAATGAACCCTGCATTAATAATGGCATTCATCAAACTGAAATTCTACTGCTATTAGTCATGCATTGGCATTTATGGGCTTTATTCCCTCAGCCATACATAAACATGCACACACCCAGTAACCATCAGGTATCCAGGACAAACATTTCAGGTGCAAAGCACAGACTCTGGACTTAGTGAAGACAGGCAGAGTTTGGTGGGATCATAGCAGCTATCCCATAACTCATTGCATCATTGGCATGTTTTATTCAATTGTGTCCTAATCACAAGTTTTATCTCACTGCTTTTATCTTGAGGCATGTTTAAATGTTTGAGAACATCGAGATATTTTCATGAAAAGGGTACCAGAACACTTTCAAAGTTCCCAAGTAGCTGGGACTCCCAGTGCAGGTATGCCTGGCTAATTTTTCTACATTTTGTAGAGATGCAGTTTTGCTGTTTCTCAGGTAGGTCTTGAACTTCTGACCTCAGCCTTCCAAAGTGCTAGGATTACATGTGTGAGCCACCATACCAGGTTATACATATAATAATTGAATTAGTCTTTAACCAAAAATAAAAATGAACTCAAACAAATGCTCTTATAATACTGCTAGCCCTCGCCTGGCACTAAGTTTACACTTCTTTAAATTGGCTAAGAACCACAAGAGAACTAAATGTCAAGATGCTCTATGTGGCAGACATTGTCAACAAAATGATTCAGGTGAAGATGCCTCTATAATCCTTTCTCTTCCAAGTTTCTTATTTTAAACATAAAATATTCTTAGATTTCCACCATAGATTGTGTAGAATTGGAAATGTGAGAATAATTTTAGAGACAAGCTGTGATTTTTATGTTATTTTCCTCCAGAGTGCTATTAGTAGAGCCATCTCTCTTGTGTCAGGTAAAGTATCCCTAAATGTAACCTGTGAGCCATCACCCAATCTAATCTTATAACCTTGTTTCTATATGATAAGGAAAGGAAAGAAGGAATAACAAAAATAATGCCAATAATAATAATAGCTATAATTTATCAAGCACTTCAGTTCTCATAATAGTCCCAAGATGCCGGTTGGTATCACATAAATTACATCATATGGATAAGGAAACTGGGACTCAGAAAGGTTTAGTTCTTTGCCCATATTTCTATAGCCTATAATTGGCAACACAGAATTCAGATAAGATCCGACTCCAGAACCCATGCGGTTATCCATTACCCACAATTTCTCATGAAGCAGGAAGGACTAGTTCTGAGCATGTGGAGAAGACCATTCAGGAGTCCATTACCAGTGATTACTTTTGTTGGCCCCTGTTAACTTATGACAGCCACCTGCGATGGTGCAGTATCTTTTCAGATCCCCTAATATCCACTGATGTAGCCACTTTCTACAGATGGGCCAAATTATGTGTGCCCATCACAAATGCTGGTTCATGATCCACTTGTGATCTCTGCTGAGACCTCCATGGGCAGATGATAGGGAGTGTCTATCCCAGTGCACTCTGTCCCTTTTCAGGGTTTGGCAGCACAGTGGAGGCAAGCTCACACCCACCACCACAACTTAAAAACCTATGATACGCTCCATGGCGAATACCCAATTCTCACATGTTTTGATTCCAATGGAAGAGCCACTCTGCCACATCCTAGTCTTCAGCATCCAGGCAGTTCTAGGATGGATCTTCCCACAGATTCTCACCCCATGTGTGCTGCCTGCCTGGCCCCTGGCCCAGTGGGATCTATACCTGCCAAGATGCCAGGCCTGTTCTCAAGCCAAGCGCTTTCTCTACATCCTTGAGCTGCCCCATAATTTTTCTTAAGCCAGTAGCTGAAGTCTTTTGGAATAAGCTAAAGGAAGCACAGCATGGCCCAAATATAAGGCCTCCTCTTCTGAGAAACCATCCACACTCCTCCTAGCTGCCTCTCATCCTTCAAGGGCTCAACAGCACTCCAAGAGGTCTTCCCTGACCAAACTCTCTAGACACAGCTCTCTGCCCAATGACTTGAGCATCCATCCTGCACAAGTGCTTCCTAGTACTTATCACAATCTGAATTCATGCTGGTTATTTTTGTTCATCTGTTAATTTTCCAACCCCTATCAGGAACCCCATCCTCCACCAGGCAGTGATCTCACAGCCCCTATGCCTAGCATCCATGGTGAGCATAGTACTGGGACACTGCTGATAAATCAAAACCGGAATTAGAGCTATCCAACAAAAAGGGAATGCAAGACACATGTGTCATTTTAATTGTGTTAGTAGCCACATTAAAGAAGCAAAAAGAAAGAGGTGAGATAATTTTTAATAATATGCTTTGAGTCATTGTATTATTTTATCAGGTAAGAGATGTAAAAATTACTCATGAGATATATAAAAAGGGGGAAGTTCTCTTTTTTGGTACTAAGTCTTCAAAATCAGGTGTGTATTTTCAACTTACATCAAACATCTCAGTTTAGATGCCCACATTTCACTAGAAATACTTCATTTGCATTTAGATTCCATAAAAGTGATAGTTGAAATAGTAGATACCCATACACAAACTGTATCAAACACACTTAAACATTTTCTAATCACTGAGTCAGGCGCCAGTTTTAAATATGCATCTAAAGTTAGTAAGCCTAATTAAGTAAAATTAAAAATCTGCTTCTTCAGATGTACCAGCCACATGCCACGCACGCAGTGGCCACATGTGGCTAGGAGCTGCCATATTGGAGAGTCCAACTGGAATGACTAAATGAGGGTGAAGAAGATTGAGGAAATAATATACAGTAGACTTAACATTTTTAAACTATTAATTATTTGGTTAACCAAGTGTCAGGGAGATGTTACTTAGACCAATTAATTGAAAGGCCTTAAATTTCTTGAATTTAAGTCACTTTTGCAGCAAGGCAGTGCAATCTTGTGTCAGTTCTATGTTGGGGTACACCAGCCCCATGATCTGTGCCACAGGGAGGTAAGGCTACATAAGAGGTACCAGATGCAGCGAGACCTGGCCTTCAGGCTCAGCTCAGTCACAAGGACTCACTGCAGGAGCAACAGTAACTGGTAGAACCAGAGACAAGACTAAGCCACACAGCTCTTTTGTTTCATTAGTAAGAGGCCTTTATTCTTCCAGGCAGATGTTGCCCGATACCAGTCCTTTGCAATTTACCACTTTCTGCTCTTCATCCTAATTGACCATATATGTTATTTCAGTTTCCTTTATAGGACAGTCAACAGCTAGGTTGGTGAAAGGCGCTTTCTTCACCACTATACAGAGTGACCAGATGTCCCCATTTGACCAGGACGACTGTAGTTCAAGTCTGTTGTCCTGCTGTCATCTGCAGCCCTTTTCATTCTTAAAATTCTGGAAGACTATAATTTGCAGTGAAACCTCTCCGGCGCTGCACTGTTGCCAGGCACTCTGGAAACAGCTGTTGAATGTTAATGAGTGGAGCATGGCGGGGCCCGGAGTCCAGCCGCTCCTCATCTTTAGCCTTCTCTTCCATGAACATAAACTTATGGAATAATAAACAAACACAACCCTGTGATATAGAAAAAGTGCAAATTGGCCTTTCTACCAAGATTTAATTTGCAATCTCTGGCATTTTAAATTTCCTTTTACTCTTTTGTGTATTCTTACATCAGTACCTTTTCTCCATGATCACGTTCCTCCATTTTCCTTGAATATTAAAATTAGTTTTCTCTCTGATAGTTTCTCTTCATTTTGTTGTCTCCTCCCACCCCAAGTTCCTTTCAAGGATTAACTGTCCAGGGAACTTGGGATTTCTCACTCCTTTGGAAATCTGCACTATCGAGTTGTCCCGACCTCCAGTTGTTTCAAACTAATCCTATTCCTCCCCAACTATTCATTTCCTTTTCAGTTCCCTAGCTTGTAGGGTGACAATTGCTCTGATTGAGTCTTCTGACCTATGATTTAAGAAATGGAGGTAGAAGAAGTAAGAGTTTTCTGCTTTGTTTTGATTTTATAGTTGAAAAGAAGATACTAAATCTCCTCTCTGCTATTTCCTCAATCTGCTTCACTTGCCGGTTCCTCACCTCACGTGCAGTTAGTTACACATCTGTCTCCCTCACAGACCTAGGGTAGCATTACGTGCTTGGCCGCTGGCATTAGGTACACAAGTCTGAATTCCAAGTCCTCCACAAACTAGCTGTGTGCGCAAAATCAAGGATTGTGCCCTTCGCAGAATAGAGATTGCAATGCCTCCCTCAGAGGGATTTCAGACATTGAAATAGGACCACCACAGACCCAGAGAGTACTCAACAGCAGCTATGGCCCTTACTGTGTGGCCTTAACCACACTTCACTCGTTTGCCCTGCACTTAGCTCAGACATGTGCCCAGCACAGGGTGAGCACCCAGTAAATGGTCTTTCAAGTTGAAGGTTGACTGTGGCAAATGAGATCAAAGGAAGTTCATGCCCATAAAGATCCTTAAGTTTCACCTGGTGAATATCACAGTTTGTGCCATAGCCACAGGGTCAGCCTAAAGCTCAGCCTTGATTGAAATGTGTATAACTGCTAGACATGGACACTATACAAGAAATCCACCTGGGGCAGCGCCTGTGGCTCAAAGGAGTAGGACATTGGCCCCATATACCAGAGGTCATGGGTTCAAACCCAGCCCTGGTCAAAAACTGCAAAAAAAAAAACCAACAAGAAATTCACCTGTTTTAGTTAGTTCAAATTCTTCTCCAATATGGGGTGGGGGGTATGATATACTATACTTTCACATATACCGCATCTACTCAAGTATAAGCCGACCCGAGTATAAGCCGACCCAAGTATAAGCCGACCCCCTTAATTTTACCCTAAAAACTTGGAAAACTTAGTGACTCAAGTATAAGCCGAGGTGGAAAATGCAGCAGCCACTGGTAAATTTCAAAAATAAAAATATATACCCAAAACAATTACAATAATTGAGGAATCAATTACAAGACTTTACTGCCTTAAATGGGGTTTTCACTCAATTAAATGTGCCATTAAATATTGTGGGTTAAATAGTTCAGTGGAATACAGGTCAGTTCAGCTGCCTACCTCTTCAGCTCAGCCGTGACTTGTGGACTGAGCTGAAGCACTGCCCCCTCAAGCAGACAGCAGAAGACGACTGGAGACTACGTGCATTTGATTAGGTGCACCTGCACCGAATCAAATAACCTGTATGACCCAAGTATAAGCCGAGTTCGGGTTTTTAGGCACAAATTTTGTGCGAAAAAAACTCGGCTTATACTTGAGTATATACGGTATATTAAAGTGTTCACAAGTTAAGATATGGACTGTCCCTGGGCTGTGCATTAAAAAGTAGTCATTACCTCAAGAGATTCAGATTCTCCTTTTCCCTGAGCACTTTAAACCAATGAGGAAGTGAGAAAAAGGATTAGCATACACCACTGTCCCTCCAGAACCTATGCCAAAAACAAATGTTATCCTTGCCAAATTACTGGGGAATTAATGAGTTAAAGTGTAATAAAGTTTTTTTGCTGCAGGAATTCTTAGAACTTTTAACATGTAAAAAGATTCCTTGTTAGTTTCTAAGAGTGGATATCATTGTGTTTTCCAAACTTATTTTACTATGGAAACCTTTATTTAATTAACATACATGGCTGTATCTTTCCTTCTATTTGTTTTGGTGGAGCATTTGGAGGAACTATTTCATGTAACCCTGTTTGGGCAGCAGTGATAAGAATCCCAGTGTGGAGGATGGACCACCAGAGTTTCAGGGAGTTACCAGGTGGGACAGCAGGCAACACGAAGTCTGTGCTGGGTGTTATTGGAAGATAATGCTGACCAGGTACACACAAGGGCAGATTTTGAGGGGCTTTAAATACCCAGCTAAAGACTATTTATTTTTTATTTTTTTATTTTTTTGCAGTTTCTGGCTGGGGCTGGGTTTGAACCCACCCCTGGTATATGGGGCCAGAGCCCTACTCCTTGAGCCACAGGTGCTTTAATTCTCAAGAAAATCATGAAATACTCATGACTTTTTTTTTCCTGAGGTGAAAGACACTGGCCATCTATCTGTACTTTCCCTACTGTGCTAGTGAGAAAAGACATCTAGTGGGTATCACAAGTGTATGAGCCTACAGATTATTCAAGTAATTGGAGCCCAATAAGGGATGCTAGGGAGTGTGGTGAATTTATAAGCTCAGTCGAATTTAAAAACATTCTTATGCAAAATACTCATCATCCTAGTAAGTACTGGGCTAGCTGGTACTAAGTTGTGATTCAGAAGGGAAAAGTTAATAGCTATGTTAGGGTAAGCACTAAGCTGTTATTAACAAACAAACTTTAAAAACATGGTTACTGTCTACTGAGATCTGTTTTTCTTGTGAGTGACACTCCCAGATGCAGAGCCTGAGTGGGCAGAGAGCTTGCTGTCTTATGAGTCCTAGGTGCCTTCTGTCCTGCTGTGCTGCTGTTCCAGGGGCATCGTCTTTGCACTTCTTTGCACAGTAGCTCATCAAAAGGGGAGACAGAATGTCCAGGGCAGGGATCCTTTCTGGCAAGTGAGGCTGGCTGTATCACTGCACTCACTCACACGTGTGGCTGCTCCTGACCAAAGAGGGCCTGGGGAGTGTGACTTCTAGTTGTCAACCAAGGGCATGTGAGAACAGCCTACAGACTCAGCACGGGAGGATATTGTAATAGTTTTTATTTCTAGTGTTCTTCTGGAAAAGTCTTACAAAAGGGCCTAGTTTTACATAGATACCTTGCTGAAAATCTTGATGTAAATATCTTCCTTGACCGGGGGACGTAAGCCCCCGAGAGTAAGGACCTTGTGATAGTTCCTGGAACCGTGTTTGCCACAAAATAGACATGTAATAAACGTTTTTTGGATGAAAACAATAAGCCAAATACCAACTTAATCTGTATGGATAGGACAGAAATCGTTGAATGAGCGATGGCGGCAAAACCAAACAAGAAATTCAGATGAGGGGCACGTGTTGTGTAACAGTAAATGAGCCGGACGGGGTAGTTTGGGACCACAGGGGACCTGCAGCCTGTGAGTCCTGGCCGCCTTCTTGCTGCCTCTGCGGCCTCATCCTTCTTCTCACTTGAGAGTTGGTCATTTCCATAATGAGAATTCTTCAGTGCATCATGATAAATCAGAATGGCCATCACAGCTGTACTCCAAAAGCATTTGAAACAATCTGTTGGATCATCTGAGAAACTCAGAACACCTCATTCATATTCTTAGTCGATAAATATTTCTTTATTTTACAAATTCACAGGCATGACTTTTCTAAAACCAGCGTTTGCCAACCTTTTTCATCTCCCAGCACGCTTGAACCCATAGTGAAACTTTGTGGTACCCTTACATTATATGTAAGATTTTTAAAAAGAGTAAGGAATATGCCTCTGTGCTCTAAACTTCTTTTGAAAATAATTTAATTAATGATCTTTAAAGTTTCTGACAGCACACCTAAGATCCTCTCAGGGCACACTGGTTGAAAATCATGGTAGACGTTGTATAGAAGTACCTCAGTCTTACGGTCATTCTCATACCAAATGGCAGTCTTCTGATGTTTCCTTTGAGTTGACTACCAAATGATTTGTTCTCTGCCATCAGAAAGTTGAGTCACAGAAACTGAAGATGTTTGTGTTTTGTTGTTCCTATATTCTTTTTTTTTTTTTTTTTTTTGCAGTTTTTGGCTGGGGCGGGGTTTGAACCTGCCACCTCCAGCATATGGGGCCGGTGCCCTATTCCTTTGAGCCACAGGTGCCACCCCCTATATTGTTGTTTTAGTATATGACTGAATATTTTGCATTTGTTTGAATATAGGAATTAATAATAAAAATTATTCTAAAAAGTATAATTTTTATGCATGGCAGAGTAATTCAAATAATCAAAATATCAAAAGGACACCAAAATTTATCATTTGGCCTTAATGGGTTAGCAGAAACATACCCCAGTCAACCCCTAAAACCATCCTGTTTTCTAAGCTATTCTAAGGGAAGACTACAGAAGTAATGTATTATTGTAGGTGAGCTAATAGTGATTTACTTTGTGCTTTAGAGGACTGCCAAATAAGGGTGTCTGAGGCCACTCATCTGAATCATTACATAGGTGTTTATCACATACCTAGAACAAGGGTTTGTCTAGGCCCTTGGGGCCTGGGAGATGAGGAAGCACAAACCTGCCCTTCCCCCAGTTTGTCACAGGAGTGTGGAGAGAGGAGACATATAAACAAACAAGCCTCCATCAGGGCCCAGGAGGTGAGTGCCCCCAGACGAGCAGGGCTGAAGCTCTCCTAGCTCAAAAGAGTTGACTGAGCGCACCTCAGACCCTGCCGAGCTGGGGAGGAGAGGGAAGGTGAAGGGCCACATTCTTGTGGGTGGCCATAACCCAGTTGGAGTTCACAGGAGAAATTAGGATTCCAGGGAGGAGCTTGACTGATGGGGAATCTTTTCTTTAGAAGGATGACTATTTATAAAACCAGTGTATGGTGCCCCATAGTTGCATTAATGTACACAGCTATGATTTAATATTAATTAAAAAAAAAATTGTAGGACCTGAAGAGGTTACAGAGTTAATTAGATATTTAGTAGATAAAGGTGAAAGGGACTTTATTCTGCTTTTTCTATAAAGCTGCTCAAATATTAAAATATTAAAAAAGAAGGATGGGAAGGTAGGTTCTGGGAGAGCACAGGGCCTGACAGCACCGGCGAGCCAGAACCCTGATGGGACGTAAATGGTGTGAAATGAGGGAGCGCAGAGGCAAAGGCCGGGAAAATGCCAGCCCCAGCCTGTCAGTCATTTTACTAGTGATGAAACTTCCTCTCCAAGGTGAGCATACGTTCTCTCTGATTAAATGAACTGTGCGTTGCAGTTTGCCAATGTCCATTAACTAGATGAGCTTTGATGATTTAGGGCTGAGAGCCTTTGATATCCCAGCAGGAAACCAAAAAACCACCTTGTGTATAGACTTTCCCGCTCAGATACAAAATGAACTCTTCTGGACATTCGCACTTTGTGAAATGGTCAGCCCTCTGGATGGTTTGTTCCCACCGGTCTCCTGTATGGTAGGTAACCTGTCTTTTTGCACATCTGTCTTTTCCCCTTTCCTTTATGTTAAAAGGTAGATGATGTGCAGGTCCTCTGTTAAATGAGAGTTTGTTCCCATGTGAGGGCATTTCCCATTATAACCGCTGATACGGTCAAGGTTTTCCTGACTACCCATAGAAGAATTCAGCTTTTTATATTTCTACCTCTCCCACATAGTCTCATCTCTCCCCCACTATATGACTGACTCCATAGTATTGAAATCCGTGCTCTAATTGGTAATTCACTGAACAAGACTTCAGTGAATGAACTTTTTTAGCCATTTTATATGAAATGAAAAAAGATCTGCTCCTCATTTCAATCTCATATGCAATTGCTCCTGAATACTAGTTCCAAACTGTAGCGAGAGATCATTGATCAATCTGGCTTTTCATCTAAAGCACACAAGAGTGTATGTTTTGTACCTTTTCGTGAAAGGCTCTATTCAAAATGTAAATCTTAGGACCTTTCAGGAATGTTTAATCAGCTTGTCATCTGAGGATCTTTTAACGCTAACAACATCTGAATTTGGATTGCTTAAATTTACCTTTTATTTTCCCTTCTACTTTTCTCTCATGTTGCAATAAAGGAGAATAGCCAGATTAGTGTACTTTCCCTGAAAGTCATTCTTACGATTTGGTTTGTGTTAGTGAGAATGAAATATTAATTCACTCAGGTTCACTTAGTAATTACGTTAGCAACATCACTGTTTCCACCGTTTCTTAGGTTTCATTTCTCATTGCTGTCTCCTTATAGAGTTCATCAGTGGGTTTCCAAGTAACTGGTGAAGGAACAAAGGCAGTTTCGTAGGCGTGTGAAGTTACGGGAGGTGTTTACACAGACCTTTCTTTCCTCGGGAACACATGGTAAAAATAAACCAGCCGAGGCAAGAGATAATTACATTAATAATTTGTGATCATTATCAAATCACAACAATTTGGGGTTTTTAAAATTTTTTTTATTAAATTATAGCTGTATACATTAATGCGATCATGGGCACCATACACTGGTTTTATAGACCATTTGACACATTTTCATCACACTGGTTAACATAGCCTTCCTAGTATTTTCTTAGTTATTGTGTTAAGATATTTATATTCTACATTAACTAAGTTTCACACATACTCTTGTAAGATGCACCAAAGGTGTAATCCCACCAAGCACCCTCCCTCTACCCACTCACCTACCCCCTCCCTCCCCTCTCTCCCCCTTCCCCATATTCTTAGGTTATAACTGGGTTATAGCTTTCATGTGAAAGCCATAAATTAGTTTTATAGTAGAGCTGAGTACATTGGACAATTTTTCTTCCATTCTTGAGATACTTTACTAAGAAGAATATGTTCCAGCTCCATCCATGTAAACATGAAAGAGATAAAGTCTCCTTTCTTTAAGGCTGCATAATATTCCATGGTGTACATATCCCACAATTTATTAATCCATTTGTGGATTGATGGGCACTTGGGCTTTTTCCATGACTTAGCAATTATGAATTGGGCTGCAATAAACATTCTGGTACAAATATCTTTGTTATAATGTGATTTTTGGTCTT